>VDFB02370615.1:172586-237140 GCA_007258455.2 Sequoia sempervirens | reverse complement strand
GCGAGTCTTGGCGAATGGAGGTGCAGGTTTGAATATTTGTTCCCTCAAGCTCATTTAGAACCTAAAAATCTCATAAGACTCCATAGACAAAGGAAAAGGTATTACAATCAGAGTATATGATGATCACGAAAGAGTATCCCAAGGTACAATCCAAATCCCTATTCAAGTAGGGCCAGCTATCATGGAAACCACCTGCCAAGTCCTAGATCTTGACTTTCCTTATAACATTCTCCTAGGACGTCCATGGATCCATGCAATGCTTGAGCAGTAGCATCAACCTTCCATCAATGTGTCAAATTCACATATGAAGGACAAGAGGTCGCCATCCATGGAGATCCTGAACCATTCTCCTACTGCAAGAACCTTGAGGCAAAATACTACAAAATCCCTCAAGTGCCTAAAAATGATGAAGGACCATCAACACCATACATTAATCTAGCCACTCTTGATTCCACTTCGGTGACAGAGACATGACCTGCCACTCCCACCATCCCCACCATTTCTGATATCAAATTCATCATCTAGGAGAATGGTTGCAGAAACTATACAATTCCCAAAAATGCTTTTGTGGTAGGAGAGTTACCACAATCTCCCAGATCACGAGGACATTCACAATCAAATGAAGCCTCCACATCTCAAACATCGCTTGAAGAATATCCCAAGGGAGATCTCGACTGAGAATTCATAGAGGAGGACCCATCTCATCTCCTATACCAAGATAATAGACCAGCAACCAATCTATCAATGGATGACAGAAGCAAAGGTTTGCAAATGATGTTCACAATGGGCTATGCCAAAAACCAGAGACTTGGGAAAAATGACAAAAGGCTTATAATACCTATCATTTCAGAGATGCGAATGAGAAATCTTGGCCTTAGATGTACCCCTTCGAGTATAACCATACGTGGTCATAGCCCTCCAGTTAGAAAGGTCAATAATCCTCCTCAACAATCTGCAGTTGAACTTCACTTACCCATATCTATAGGTCGAGTCATAGACAATTTCACATTTGACATAACTAACGTCTATAGTAGTGTTGATGATGAGGATCCCATAACCAACCTACCCAAGCACTTCGAGGATACCACCCTTCTCATGATTAGCTCTCTATCCTATGAGTCTGAAAATCAAAACTATGAAATCTGTCTAGTCTACCCACAACTCATCGATTATGACCAACAAGGACCGCCAATTCTGGACACATTAAAAAATGATGAGGTGCTCTCAGAATTCATGGGACTAAAAGATAATATTCCATGTGGGGATGAAAAAGTAGGATTCATCATCTAGTTGGATACACATGCATATTATGGGGAAATGATTGAATCCCTCAGTCACAAAAGTGAAAAACTAAGAATAATCTCTAGGTCCTTGAGTGAAAACCACATTGTGGCACTCTCTGACCCAAAAAAAGTAAAAAGAAAGGACACATCCAATGGTGAAAACCTCTTCGAGGCACTTGAGGATGGGGGATTCAATATTCCTTTCAGAGTTCTTCATCAGGAAAAATTAGTAGTCCTAGTAGAAAAATGCAATCCAGTTAATCTAGGAACAGAGGAGACCCTGCACATCACATTCTATGCAGAATCATTACTATCAGAGGAATAAGAGCTCCTAGTAGCCTTATTGAGAGAAAGACAAGTTAATTTTGCATGGAGCTATGTAGACATGTCAAGGCTCAATCTAGAAACTGTAGTTCATCACCTAGTAGTATACTCTGAAGCAAAGCCCGTTAGACAAAAGATTAGGAAAATGCACCCTCAGATTGCCTTACTAGTCAAAATGGAACTAAAGAAGCTATTGGACGCAAGATTCATTCGACCAATAGATTATCCAAAATGGGTGTCAAACTTGGTGCCTGTCTCAAAACCTGATGGGCGCATCAAAATCTGCATAGATTTTAGGGACTTAAACAAAGCATGTCCAAAAGACAATTTCCCATTTCCCAACATTGACATGATCATAGACATGATGGCAGGACATGAAATGCTTTCCTTGATGGATGGTTTCTCAAGATACAACCAAATAATGATTGCTAAAGAAGACCAACACAAAACGACCTTCACTTGTCCATGGGATACTTACTGCTGGAATATGATAACATTCGGCTTGAAGAATGTAGGAGCAACATACCAAAGAGCCATGATGTTAATCTTCCATGACATGATCCATAAAACTATCCAAATATTATAGGTATGTGGAGGATCATCATGGAAAAACAGATATAAGTGGCAAAAATTGAAATCGAGTGCGAGAGCAGAAGCTGATGTAAATTTTTGAATAAGTTATCTATATTATTTAAAAAATATGTAAGAATAGAATATGTACCTACAAATTGAATGTAGTTTCTAAACTACTAGGTTTTTTTTTTTATAAATAAATCTATTTGGAGAAAATTCAAAATTTCAATGCAGTAGTACTTAAATTTTAGGGAAAAAATAAGAAGTTGGTGTCTGTCTGACCACCCTAACAACAATAAAATGATAATATTTTTTTATAATATTTTAGATATAAGTATATGACTCATGTCTTGATGTGATACATATTTTTTTGTAATTTTTTTCCAAGTAAATAATTAATTATGAATTTTTTTATTACAAGATTTTAAAATAGCAAGCTTCGATATGTTTAATACCTTAACTTGGTCAAAACTTCAAGAGAATTCATTTTTTCTTTTTGGTATGCAAAGCATGGGAATGTGACTCATGTTTTTGGATTCAAAAATGTGATCTTGTTGAAAGCGCCAGTGGTACCATTGAGCCTATCAATTAGGACTTTAGTTGCTTATTCAAATAGAAATGAATAATAATTATTTATTAAAATTCAAATAAAGAATAATTTATATTGGTGGAAAGTTGAATCTCCTTAAAACCCTTTTCATTTCATCAGATTTTGGGTAAAAAAAATTGCCAGCCACATACCCTACACATACCCATCATATCGTCACTTTTTGGCCCATCATGATCCTGCACATGCCCTTATGTTGATGACATACTAGCCAAATCCAGAAAGATGAAGGATCACATAGCAACCTTAAGTGCCATTTTTGGCAGGCTGGAGGAATACAAGGTCTGATTAAATCCAAAGAAGTGCGTCTTCGACATACAATAAGGAAAGTTGATAGGATACATAGTGTTAATGAGAGGTATTGAGGTGGACCCTACCAAGGTAAAAGCAATCCTTGAGATGGAGGCACCCAAAACATTGAAACAATTGAGAGGTCTCCAAGGAAGGCTTCAGTCTATCCGAAGGTTCATAGCACAACTGGCAGATAAATAGAATCCATACTCTCACCTACTTCACAAGAGAGTAGTGTACAAGTGGGATAACAAGTGTGAAGAATCCTTCAATAAGATCAAAAAATATCTGCTTACACCATCGGTCCTCATGCCACCAATCCCAAGAAAGCCATTAATTCTCTACGTGTCAGCAACAACAGTAGCCCTTAGTGCTCTTCTAGCTCAGCACAACGAAAATGGGACAGAAAGGGCCATATATTACATCAGCCGCACAATGGTTGGGCATGAGTTAAATTACTCATTCATCGAGAAAGCATGTCTAGCAGTAGTGTTTGTGTCACAAAAATTTAGACGCACACAAAGTCAAACTCATTGCCAAAATCGACCCCCTCAAGTACTTACTGTCAAAGGAAATGCTCACAGGAAGAATGGCTAAGTGGGTTGTGATACTATTAGAGTATGACATTGAATATGTGGATCAGAAAGAAATCAAAGGTCAGGTAATTGCAAATCAGCTTGCGAAAGCACCTATGTATTTAGAGAATCCTCTCATCTCAAAATTTCTAGATGAATCCATCTTCAATCTCAACATAGACAAGCACTGGAAACTTTACTTTGATGGCTGATACACAGAGCATGGATCAGGATTCAGTGTTTTCTTTATCACCCCACAAGGGGACTAAATACGAAGGTCCTATAAATTGGTGTTCCCCTACACTAATAACATTGTAGAGTATGAGGCTTTAATCATAGGTCTTATAACAGTAGTGCAATGGCACATCATGGCCCTTAGAGTATACAGAGACTCCTAGTTGATAATAAACCAAGTGAACCGTGAGTACCAGACTAAGGATGATAAGCTCACTCCATACAAGAAACTGGTGGAGACTCTCAAGGAATCCTTTATTGAGATCAAATTTGAGCATATTCCTAGAGCAAACAATAGAGCAGTAGACACCATGGCAAAGATTGGATCCCTACTAGACATGCCTCACAATGTCCCAAAATATGAATTCTTAGTAGAGTAGCTTCTCATGCTCGCATTTGAAGTACCAGAGTTATAATTTGTGTGCAAAATCGTTGGTCCTAGTGATCCTTGGTACCATGACATTTATACCTACTTTCGAATAGGTGTCCTACTTGCTAACTTACCGTCAAGCCTAAAAAAGAAGCTTTGTCAAGAAAGCATCCCAATTTGTCATCCTAGGAAATGCCCTTTACTGTAGGAGCATAGAGGGAACCCTATTATGTTGTTTAAATGTTGAGGAGGCATTGACTGCTTTAATTGAAGTGCATAACAACATCTATGGTTCACACTCAAGTGGAATGACCCTAGCCAATAAATTGTTGAGGATGGAGTAACTTATTGGCCTACAATGGAAAGAGAGGCACATGACTACGTCAAAAGGTGCCTACAATGTCAGCAACATGGTGACCTCATCCATGCTCCAACTCAAGAACTTCATCCTATTGTCACACCATGGCCCTTTTTACAGTGGGGACTTGATCTCATTGGAAAGATAACTCCCACCTCATCTAATGGCCACAAGTTCATCATAACTGCCACTAAGTACTTTACCAAGTGGGTGGAAGCCATCCTCATGACATACATCACTAGAAAGAAGATATCAAAGTTCATCCTGAACTACTTAATATGCCAATACGGTGTTCCCCAAGATATTATCTTAGATAATAGGACACCCTTCAAGAATTAGAATGTTCATGACCTTTGCAAAAAATTCAAAATCCAACATCGCTTCTCCACCCCATACTATCCCCAAGGCAATGGCCAAGCAGAAGCTACCAATAAAACCTTCCTAAAGATTCTAAAAAAGATAGTCAATGACATAGGTCGTGACTGGCATCTGCAACTCAATCCAACCCTCTGGGCCTATTGAACCAGCATCCACACACCCACCGGCGCCACCCCCTTCTCCCTGGTCTACGGATTAGAGGCATTATTACCCATTGAGATCGAGCTTCGATCACTAAGAATATCATTGCAAAACCTCATCATGAATGAAGAGTACTTAGTATCAAGACTGAATGAGTTGGAGCTACTAAATGAGCAGTGTATAGACACTTTAAATTATTTGCAAGTCTATTAGAACAAATTTAAGAGGAGCTATAACAAGAAAATCAAAAGCAGGACTTTCCAAGTTGGAGAACTAGTACTAAAGGAGAATCAAAAGAACATCCCAAATCCAAACAACAAAGGAAAATTTGAACCCAACTGGTTGGGACCATTTGTTATCACAACAAGCTATAAGTTAGGGGCATATCAATTATCAACACCCGAAGGGGAACCTCTGCAAGAGCCCATGAACAACTCTCATCTCAAAAAGTTTTATTCCTAATCTTGCAAGGTAGAGAAACCAAAAAATAAAATAAAATTAGAAAAATGTCATGAAAAAATGGTTACCTTGGCAAAAACCTAGCAAACAGGTGTCTTGGTGACAACAAAAAAATCCAAAAAAATAAAAAAAAGGATTAAAAATAGTAAAGAGAAAAAATCATCCTCTAGTGAAAACCACTTCGGTGGCACCTTGGGAAAGTACCTTGGCAAAAACCTGGAAAACAGGTGCTTTGAGTAAATAAGCACTTTCCATCCACTAGAATCTTCATGGCTTGTTCTGCATCATCCATCCATTATGCTTCCATCATCCATCACATTCCATATCTGCATCCATCACCCATCCACATCCACATCATAGCACGGTCATGTGTTCATGTCATGATCCCTCCTAGTACTACCTAGCCCATTCTCAAGGTCAGTTTGTCTTGCCTTTATCGGAGTCGTCTATTACATCATGTTGGGGGCATGTTCTCATCGGATCAGATTCATGTATATTCTTGAAGTCCTTAAATTGAAAAATCAGAAAACCCAAAAACATTAGAAAATAAAAAAACCCAAAAACATCCATAAAACCAAAAAATCAAAAAACATTTGAAACATATCAAAATCCCAAAACAGGTCAAAAAGTCATTCAAAAAGTCAAAAACAGAGTTGTCTTGTCAAACTACAGGTCTCTGAGCCTTGAATGTAGGCAAGGTTGATCTTTGATCATCCCCCAAGACACTTAGGTTGGTCCTTTAGGAGTCTGTCATAATAAATTGACATTTCATCATGTATATTTTCATATGTAAATTAGTCAAGTCATCAGTCAAACTACATGGTCTTTGTGTGTATAACGTAGGAAAGGTTAATTTTTTGATTAGCTCCTGAGGCCCCTAGGATAGGTCCTTAGGTTAGTCTCTTGGTAAAAATATCAGGAAACCCCAAAACATTTGAAAATAAATAATCAAAACATTTATAAAATCTCAAAAAATACCAAAAACAACCTCAAAAGATTTCAAAACTCCAAAAACATCCAAATATTTGAAAAAAATCCATCTATCTCATCTCGTTTTCACCCACAATAATATCGTTCACAATAAATCAATCATCATCCCCAACCTTTGGTGAAACAGTCAGAAACAAGTCTAGTAGGTTAAAAGTGAAAACTCAAAATGTCAAGTCTCAGGTTTAGGTTAGTATGTAAAAAAGTTAGTCAACTCTTTGTGTCGATAGCCCATCATCCAATCAATCCCATATCAATAATATGATAACATCATGTCCTAGGATGTATCCTTCCTACAATGGGCATTATATTTTGGCAATAGTTTTGGTTCTTATCCTTAAAAACACATTTCCTTTTGGTTAGTGGTAGTGAAGAACATCAACTTGTTTATTTACTTTATCTTTATCTTTTGACTTATCTCTTTGTGCTCATTCCAATAACCTCTCGATGATGTCCAAACAAATGGATTTAAAGAGATAGGAATGGGGCAACGATCATTATCTTTTATTTGTTGTGCTTGTTGGACGTTCTTCTAATATAACTTGGCGAATACTTGCTTTGTTATATATGTATGGAGGGTGTTTTGGGTAGCTTGTTGACTATTGCATGGATAGGTTATACCTTTCTGTGTTTTGGTCTGAGATGTTTGAAACTTCTAAAGTGCATCCTAGTAAGGTTTCTGTATGTCAGGTGTGAACAAGAATACTCCTATCTATTAGTTGAGTCAAAGTCCATCACACTGAGTGCAACATCATCCCGGTTCTTTATGCCTTGATGCATCATGCTTATGTGTGTTATCAAACATAAGGCAAGTGGCCCTTTTAAAATCCCAATTCTTGATAAGAAAATCATCCATTTCTCATCGTCATCTCTCATAAAGTTGGCTTGTTGGATCCTCTTGTCATCATCTCATTTCTCATTTCTTCTTTTTCACACTAACATCATGCCAGGATAGTTAATCATCATCGCCAATGCATCCATCTTGCATTCACAAACCATTAACATAATGCATATCACATCATATCATATAAGAAACACCGATCATCTCACATGCATGTTCATCATCATAATATAGATCTATTAGTCTAAGCATCTCATAAATCATACATTTGCATAAAACATCCATTGCATAATCATATAGGCATCATCACATTCATTGCATAATCTCGTGACCAAAACTTGCACATCCTCCATCCACTCACATTTGGACAAGTGGCTCCTTCCTATTGGTTGAATCTTTATCCCACATTCACCCATTTTGCATATTTCTCCATCCTATCATTCTATAAATAGGAGGTCTCATTCCTCATTTTAGCATCCACAATTCATGCAAAGTTACTCTCTTCACATTGAGAGCTTATTTTTTCCACTCCATCTTCAAGGCATTTTATCATTGAGCTTGTCAAGGGTTGGGAAAGGGTCACTTTTCACAACAAAGTGACACCAATCCACTATGGAATAGGTGTGCATTGTGTTTTTTATAAGAGGAAAAAACAAGTTTTGAATGGACCCAAAACCATTTACAATAGGTTTTGAATGGACCTGAAACCATCAGGTTTTAAGGGGACCTGAAACCCACACCAAGAAGAACAAGTTGCGCAAAAGAAAGAATAAAAAACAACCAGCAGCGAAACAGGGACCCAGTAACCTAGCAACCAGCCAAAAGCCAACAAGCTGCCTAGAAAAGAACCAAGATTCTACATGAATCTTGACTTTATTGGTTTTGACGGGACCAACAACCCACTATACAATCCATTGGTTTTGACGAGACAAACAACCCATAACCAGGTTTTGGCAGTGACCTTAAACTCAAGAGAGAAGCTTGCAACAACCAGGCCATAACAAGCCAACCACCCAAGTAGAATGGACTCACCATACTACTGGCATAAACAACTAAGCCATAGGTCTATAGAAGCAAAGCCCCAAAAGTAGACAAAAATTTGAAAAAACAAACCCTCACCCCCTCTATAGGAGAGGTCATCACAAGAACACGAGGCTCCAATTTTTTTCCATAAAATCCAATTTCTTTCTCCACCTCTATAGGAGACAAAACCCAACTCAACCAACCCACCACAGTCACAACTCTCCTCAACCAACCCTCTCCACCTCTATAGGTGTGCATTGTGTTTATTTTATACTTCCAATTAGTTTATTTTTTTATCTTGTTTAAAAGGCATTATGCATTATTTCATAGGAGCATTTAGTAAGTTTGCATGAACTAACCCATGCTATGGAGTTTAAGCTTTGTGCAGATTTGTAGGGTGCTCACACATGGTTATGTCAATTTAGACTGGGTAGGTGATGTTGATAGTAGAAGATCCACTAGTGATTATGTGTTTACTTTATTTGGTGGTACAATTAGTTGCATGAGTAAGCGACAAGTTGTGGTTGCTTTGTCCACTACTAAAGCAGAGTATATGATAGCTACTCATGATTTTAAAGAAGCCATTTGGCTTAAGAGGCTGTGTTTGAAGATATTGGAATAAAACAAGGTGTAGTGATAATTTATTGTGACAGTCAAATTGTGATATGTCTAGCCAAGAACCCAACATTTCATGTCAAGACCAAGAACATTGATGTACAATATCATTTTGTTGGAGATATGGTTGAATATGGCAAGGTGAAGCTGGTTAAGGTAGAGACTTTGATGAATGTTGTTGATTCCTTAACTAAGCCTGTGAGCAAAGAGAAGTCAAAGACAATGGGACTCTTGTCCCCTAGCAATTAGAGATGATGATGACACCCTTCTGTTGTCCTTGCAAGGTGTTCGACAAGTGGGAGATTTGTTGGGAAAATGTGTCTCAACCTTGCAATTATGTATGATTTATTGATAGGGTGTATGTTGGTATGTGGTGACTGATCATACAAATACTATACACTTGTAACAAGAAGTGGGGTTTGGGACAATGGCCCAATTTTTTTCTTTTGCTGAAATATCAAAGTTTTTTCCCACTGACACATCAAGGTTTTATCTCGCTGACATGTCAAATTTTTTTTGTTAACACGTCAAATGAAAAATGACCTTGTAAAACCCTAAGTCTAGAAGGTTTCAAAAATCTTGTTATAAGTGGGTGGATGTATGTAGATGGTGGTGTATTATGAGAGTTTGATATCAATTGTGGTTTCTCTTGATCTCTGGTGGCGATACTCTTGTGAGAAGCTTGATGTACAAGTATATTGTAAACTTTAAATTTTTGAATTATAATATATTGGGTGGATTTTGGAGTGTGGGGTTTTTCTCTCGAAAGGGTTTTCCCCGAATAAATTATTGTGTTGTGGTATGCATGATACTTGTGTTTATTTATGTTTAAGTTTTGTAACTGTTAAAGATCTGTAAAATTTTTGCATTATTCTCCTCTCAAGGTTAGTGTAGGAAGTTGTTCTGCTACCTTAGCTTCCTTACATAAAATAGTAGAAACGATAACTCTAAAAAATAGGAGCAAAAGAATCATGACTAAACACAATAGAGAGAGGAGGAACATCTATGATTGAGTCAAGGAAGGATTCACTAGAAGTGTGAGTTGATTAGGTACACACTAAGTATTTCTAAAAATAATATAAAGAGAGAAACATACACCACCAATTCAAAGAGGGACCCACTAGAAGCATGAGTTTTAGACTTAGGTACAAAAGAACCAACAACAATTGAATCCTTGTGAATGCTAGTAGACGTGAAAGTATAGGAATGATCTATAGTTTTTTCAGAGTCAATCCTTAGAAGAGGAAGATGGAGTGGAACCAATAAATTTAGAAGTTAGGAGTTTTTATTTGGGTTGGTGATAAGGAGGGACTTAATAGGGCTCAAGTTTTTGTTCAATTTTAGGAGGGGAAAGTGGTACAAGGATAGATCTAAAAGGATAGATCTAAAAGGTCTCAAAATTTTAGGGAATGAAAAGTAGCTAGGCTTTGGGAAAGGGGTAGATTTTAGTTTGAAAGTGTTCGAAGGATATAATGATGAAGAAGGGGTGTCAAAAATGAAAGATACAAGAAGAAAGTCAAGAATGATAGTGATATATAAAGGAGTGAGAGGTTTATCAAAATGTGGGATGTACGTGTTGGGTAGTAATAGAGAAATGATAAAAGAGGTGAGAAAATCATCTATTGATTTAAATCTCTTTCTTTGTTTCTTAGCATAAGGTCATTCTTCTAGTGGATGTATGGTTTCAAATTTGGGTCTAGGTGATGAAGGAGGTGCAGGTGTGGTTGGAATGGTTTCAATTTGAATTTGATTTAAAATTTATGGTTGAGGGTCTATTTTTGGTGGAGGTTTGGATTTGGTATGGGATTGATCTTGACTTGTAATTTTTTATTTTTCTTTAGTTTGACATTGAGTTTCATGTTTAGATTAAGGTTAATTTATATTTTTAGATTTTGGAAGGTGAAAGATAAGGGTAGGAGGAAGGTTGGAAGGGTGAGAAGAAGACGAAATCTTTGGTTTAGGAGGCGAGACATCTTGAGATGAGTGAAGAGTAAGTATATAACTTTCACATGAATATTAGAGAGGGTATTTGTATGAGAGTTAGGTGGTATAGTAGGGGTTGGGATAAAATAATTGATGGATAAATTCAATTTAAGTTAGAGATGGGTTGGATTGAATGGTGATGGATCTACTGACAATCACATGTTCATATGGAAATTTGATACATCAATGAATGATAGAGGGGACTTATTGCATCACGTCCAACCAAGGATGACCTAAGAAAATGAGACACTATTCAAAGGTAGGGATGAAATTACAAATAAAATCCAAGGTTTTTGGTCCTACTTATATAGGTAAGATGATACAAACAAGTGTATCAATGAAAGTATTGTAAAAATTGAATGAAAGTTTGGAGGTAGCATATGAATCTTATTGAGGATTGACACTTTAAATATGTTCCTTGTGAAAGGAACAATTAGGCTCCTTAGCACTATAGATGGTCTTATATATAACAACTAATTCAATATAAAGAGGACCCTAGTACCTATTGTAGAAAAGACTATTAGGAGAGAAGGTGATGAGAGATTTCAATTTAGATTGAGAAGGATTGGCATCAACACCTACCAAATTTGGAAAAGAAAATTAATTAGAGGGAAGAGCTATGACAAGAATAATGATGTGAATAGAAGATATTAGAGGAAGGAAAAAAGAAGGTGCCACTAGATCTTCATAGTTAATAGTTGAATATTAAGGGACCAAGAGCATAAACACAAAGGAGAACATGTTTCAACAATATGATTTTGCTAAATTAGGCTTGTGAATAATAAATTCAAATCTATGCATCAAGTTTAGGTATGGAGATATAATAGTGAAGCAAGATAATACACAATTAGACATATAAATCAATTGTAATTATTTAAAGAGCTTTAAAAGTATAACATCAGAATAAATATATTTTCAAATGACATCTTCACAACAAAATCTTAACCAGAGTTTTAAATTAAATATCCACATGTTTAATTTATTTATTCCCCATATTTAAAAAGACATTTTATCATAATATCAATTCCTTTTATATTTAATCAATTATCACTCAATTACTCTCTTTATTTATTAAATACTTTAATGGTAAGCACAGCGAAGCCTTACATAAGCATATTAAAACAAAAAGCAAATAGAAAATCCTGTCCTCAAGAGAGCGAGCCTTTACAAGCAACTGAATTAAAAATGAATCTAAGCCTTCCACTTGTAACAGTTATAATTAAGGTGGGACTGCATATAAATGGTGAAATGCCAACAAGTCAGAAGTTAGCAAGTTTCATTTGGTATGTTAGTATTGGCCTCAATGTGAAGGGTTTTCTCCCCAGAAATTTCAACAAACTTCTCTGAAGTTAGCTTTTTAGCTCCTCCAGATTTGAGTGGGTTAGAATCCCTGTAGATGAAATACACCACTAATTGTGCGACCCCTAGACATCCTCCCATCCCATTTGGAGCCTGCAAATACAACGCCCTTCTAATTAAACTCTCTTATCTGTTTGTGACTTCATCTACTGAGTCACCTAACCCAAAAACTTTGATCAATAAAGAATTGAAGTTAAAACTTACAGCAACGAATGGATCTTTGCTGATTATACCGTACACACACCACGAAGTCCCACACAAAAACACAGAGAGGGAGAGAAAGAATGGCATGTACTCTACACTTTTCGTTCTGATCACAACTCTCTGATAACAAAACAATACAACAGAAAAAACAGTTGGTATGAGTTTTCTACCGTCTTATAAATTATAGTGTAAGCTTTTAGATTCAATTGTGTATGTTTTTAAATCGACGTTTCAAATAGCATTCAGTGATCCATCATCAGAAAAAGGAAAGTCACGGATGATGGATCAGTAAGTGTGATCCAGAACATCGATTAAAACATACACAGTTGAATCCAAATGCTTGTTTATAACAAAAAAAGCAGTTAATCTATAAATAGAGAGGAAAAATAGGAAAGGAAATTGAGAAGAGAAGCTAAGGTTTGTGACACACCATGGTTGAGAAAGGAGAGGCGTACATGCAGACATTAATGGCTGTTGCAACTGATCCCACGAACAGTTTCCTTGTATTGTGATGGTGCAGCGCTAACAAAGAGATAACTGCCACTGTGGTAAACAGCCCCCAAACCCCAGTAAAGATTTTCAGCATTCTGATCTGCCACACAACCGCAATACAAACACTGAGACCAAGGAAAACTTCATAAAAGAAGGCTGTAAAAAGATGGAAATTTGACATGTACCCTGGGCTTTGGCGGGGCATATATTAAGAATGCGCAAACGTAGAAGAATTCCAGAGCAGCTCCTGCTGAATTCACTGTTATGATGAGGATATTGTTTGTGGTGATGAAGGGAAGGCCATACCAGGTGTACAGAAGACAGTTTAGCATGGTTAAGGCGTAGGGAACGCCTGAGAATTCCTCTGTAGAGCCTCTCTTTTTAATTTTGTAGAATGTGATCCTGCCCATCACAAAATAACCCAACTCATACAAATGATTCTAACATATATGAAAAGGTTAGTTTGAGTTCTGATTTGGTAGAATAAATACCCAGCTGAAAACAACATATATAATTAAACTTATAAAACAAGAACACTCACATAGGAGCCAAAAACAAGGCCAAAGCCGTCACGTTGCCTGAAATTCCATTAATAAACTTTCAGAGATTTGAAATTTTCCTTAACTAAATTTAATATCATGCATTTGGATATCATTACAGAACAAATTAGCATACCAAACAGACCAAATGTGAAATGCAGTGCATCCTTCATTGTTTCTTGAATTCCAAAAACAATCCTTCTTCTCCCAATAAACTTGTAATTAATGAAAATGAGAATTTAAAGCAGTTCAAATCTATTGCAGATAATAAAATAATGATTTTGCATTCCATTCAAGATGTATGCAATTTAATTGTTGTTTTTGTTTGAGTGATACAATTACTATTCACTTTTTAAAAATTAAATATTATAAAAATATAAATTCATTATTTAATTTTGAAAATATTATTCGTCTATCACTTAACTTAAAATAATTGTTAAAAGTTTTATTAATCTTTTTCTTCAGCTTTGTTAGCCTTTAGTGAAAAAGGTAACGATACTCTTCATTCTTATTTGTGATCACTTCCCACTATAAAATCGAATCTTAAGAGAATATGTCCGAATTCCAAAAGTGAGAGTTTCCACAAAAGATTAATAATTAATTTCAGGAAATATTATATGATAAATGAGGTGGCAATATCTTTGAGTGAACATGTCATATGTCTCCACTAGGAAATAAATTACTTCATTTTGTAATGGTCAAAATTGTACACCCCACATTTTCCGTTTGTTTTGGTTTATTCTTACAATAATTAGTGTACTGCATAAAGTGGGAAAATTATATGTCTTTGTTGATTTTTTTTAAAAAAAAATCTGAGGTGGGTTGATAAATTTAGTCATTTTTAAGATTTTGTGGTACAAAATTGATATTTATTATAATTATAAATTTATATTTTATAAGGTTTATATCATTTTTAAAAAATTAGTTAGTGTTTATAGATTTGAGTGTTAAGTATTTCAAATTGTATTTTAGAAACATAAGAAAAAATCTAATTCAATTTAACATATATTATCTAGATATTTAGAGTTCTAACTTACTATTTGTACCATTATTCAAGAAATATATTTGAGCTTCCACTATCACATCAAAATTTGCATGTATTTAGAGATATATAGAAGTATTGTATGGCTGCATATTGTCTTTGATATTTTTTCATAAGCATTTGAATCAATTTTTAGAGGTTTGACCAAAGAGAACATAACTCTCACTTAGTAAGCTCCTCAAAGATACTTATCAATAATACCAATTTTTATTTTTCAGTCCAAATATTAATAAAAAAAATATATTTTGCAATTACATGAGCCCATGGACTTCTTGATCATATTCATGCACTCCAAATTGATTTAATGAAATAAAGGCTAATTTTTCAATAATTTTTAATCTACTTTCATGACATGAAATTGACCCTAATAGCATAATTGGAATGAAACAATTTAGATTTTTCTATTGATATTCCAACACATTTAAGAATATGTAAATCTAAGTTACTTTTTAAAATTAATGATCAAAATAGTGGAAAACTATCCATTAACTAGTGAAATAGCTAAGCACTTTTATTTCTATCAATTTCTAGGTTTTTAAATTCTATCACATGATTAGTGAGAACTTTAAATTAGGTTAATTAGATTATATTTATTATCATATTCATAAAATCTAAAATTTATTTAGGAAAACTATTTTATTTTTTTATATTTTGGTAAACCTAGTTAACATATGTTAGGATTAAGATGTCATTTACCTTGCAATCCTATGTACATTTTATGTATCTCCAAAACTTTTGGAAACTGTCCTTGGATGCTTAGGGTGTTATTGAAAAATATTTATAATCATATTCCTTGATAATCTTAGCATTAATTTTAATATACATTCACGAATGATGTGGAATTGGCAATAATAGTTATAAAGCCATTTTTAGCAAATTTCTCAACTTGGGCATGATAATTTTAATTAGTGGAACTTATTACATGTTTGTGGGTCATATATGAGTTGGTTGATAGTTTTAGATGCATAACTTAGAATAAGGGCCACTATGGAGAAGTTACAAGTCAAAGATGTAGTCTATTTTAGGTATAGTGGTTATTTTTGCTATTCATGGATCATTGGAGTTACATTTACTACTCTTGGAAGATCCTTTTCATTTTGGAAGAAATTTTAATATTTTACCATGGATTTTGTTAGATTATTTTAAGAAACTATTTGTGGTATTCTTCTCCCATTTCTCTATAAATTGGAGGCAAGAGATAGTACTTTCATAAGTTTATTTTATAGATAGATGTCATCAGTTTTATCAAAGAGAAAAGAGTGTTAGTACATGTTGGATGTATCTCTTTGTTTAAGATTAGTACATAATTTTTTTATCTTTTTTGTGTGTATTTTCTTAAAGGGTTTCTCCATGTAAACCACGTGTTCATACAATTTTCTACTTTTATTCAGATTTTTTATTTTATGTTGTCACATAATCATCATATGGTAATTCTTGGATAAAAAAATATATTTGATATAATTTATATACACTTTTATGATATTTTATTACAATAATCACATTGTTTCTCAACAACATTCAAACCCTTCTAAGTTTATCCTAAGATTTTTATATTATTTATTTTCTAAATTTTTATCTCTAATTTTTTATTTTATTGTTTATTTTAGATTTTATAACTTGGGTATAGATCTTCCCTACTTTACATAATTATTTTATTATTATATCTTGGTTAGGGTTAGATTTTGATTGTTTCTACCTACTTGATACCCACCACTCACCAATAGATTTCATATTCTTTCTATATTACATATTCTCGTGCCACTTTTCCTTTAACATATTTCCATGCATGCATTATAAATTTCAATGTGTTTGTAAATTGTGTGATGGATATTGATGGTTCTTCCTTTATGAATAGTTCTAGTGATGTTCATGACTATGGTGATGTTTTCTCTTTTGAACACTTTTCCTTCATATGCTCTTATTTTTAAGATAAAAGGTAAAAGCTTAAACTATTTATATTAATACAAAGTGAAAATACATACTTGAGTACAACAAAAGCTTACAGAATAAGTATTTCTAAGAGCCCAAGACATAGAAAAAATGCCCCATGTATTAGGGGATATACATAGAGAGGGAAAAACAAAGCATAAGTCTCAAAATGGAAAGTAACAAAAAATCATAGAAATGGCAGATTTTGAACAAGAGGTTGGGTGAAACCCCCACACAACATCAAGGGAGGGATAAAAATCCATTATCCACTGGAGGTTAGACATAAAATTCAATTTGTTTAATTTCTATAGGAAAACACTCCCCTTGTGCGTTGATGCTATGTGATGTGCCAATGTGACCATTTAAAAAATTCCTAAGAAAGGAAGCCATTTGACCCTGCCAACCTCCTCATACCCATGTTGGATAGCTTGCAGCCTTGGGACACCAGCTCTAAGCCTTTTTGAAGCTAGGTATTATTCCAGCCCTTTGAGGTTGTGCTTTTTGAACAATTTTGAGGCTAGTTCCCTCACAATTTAATTTTTCTCACCTAGATCAAGCAAGGAAGCCACATAGTACAAAGTAATATCCGTGTTTAATTTGTATCTTTTAGAATGCTTGATAAAATCAGCCTAGTGGGATGTTTCATTATAACCTTCTAAGTGTTGGTCTATTATAGCTCTTGTGAAGGCCATCTGGTGGCATGGGCTTTTGAGATGAATAAGAGTGCCCATGCTCAATGTGCACACCAGAGAATTATGTAAAAAAGGTAAAAAAGGCATAACTCTACCACTTTAAATAGAGAAAGCTTCCTCAACCTTACATGCTTTAGGTCCATGAGGAAATTATTTCCAAAATTATTCCCAACATGGGAGGCACTGTAGCAATCTTAAAAGGATTTATTACCATTTTGACACATGCCAACTCACCTATGTTATTTCTGATGTGTTTCTCCATAGTTATGTTTTAGGTCTTGCAAATGTGGAGGTGTGTTGATAGTGTTGGTATCTTTATTTAGTTGAAGTGGTTTGAGGTTCGGTACTTTAGAAGTTAGTTTCTTGAGTTACAGTATATGGCAGAGTTGTCTAGATGTACCAGGTGCATTCTTTAGGTGAAAGTTGTTCTGAAGGAGTTTTTTGGATCTTAGGGTGTTTTGTGGAATATTCCAAGGTGTTTTAAAGTGGCATTTGTTGTCTACAAGTTATGGATAGATCAAAGGAAGTGTGTACTTAAAAGCTTAATTGGTGTTTACACAGGTATCAACCTACCTTGGTGCTTACACTACTTGTGAAGGTTCTTAGTTGTTTATGAAAGCATGGTGTGGTGTGTAAGGATTGATTTAAGTCCTAATGAAGGAGTTTTGTGGTCCTCCTTCAATCCTTTCCACCACAGGAATATTTTGGTGATAACCTAATTTGAATTTACATGGTTGAGGTGCATAGTCAACCTTGGAGAAAAGTTTCAAGGTTGAAGATGGTATAAATGTGAGTTGATTTGTTGATGGATTGCATGATAGAAGAGATAGAAAATTATTATATGAATTGTCAAGTTATAGAGTGTGAATTTAAGAAGTGCACAGTGTAAAATTTCATGTGTTAGATTACTGAGTAGAAGGTGTCTACAATTATTCAATTAGGATGCAAAGGTGTTGGTGACATTGTGGTGGATTCTTTTTTTGCATTGAGATAGTTTTTTGTATGTAATATTTCTTCTCTATCTTCTTTTCTATTCTAGTAACGAGCCTTTAGCAACAAGCCTTTCTTTTATGGGTAGTAATCCCTTCGATAGTGAGCCTTTGTAATCGGTGTTGTTATTACTTATAATGTGAGATAATCCTCACTGTGGATTTTGCCATCTTGGGTATTCCACGTAAATCTGGTGTTCTCTTATGTATGGTTTTGTTGTGTTTCAATTTTTGTTATCTGCTTTTCATGATAAATCATCATAATAGATTTAAGGGTTTATTGAATGAATGTGGATCTGAATGTGTATAACTTGGGTTTTAAAATTTTAAAGTACAAATGATTCACCCCCTTCTTAGTTGTCTTGTGCATTCAAAAATTGGTATTAGATTGAAGTTCCTTAGAAGAAAGCTTAACTACTTGAGGTAGATCTGGGATGGCACACAAGAAGGAGATCCCCATGTTTGATGGCACAAACTATGCATTCTAGAAGATAAGGATGGAAGGTTATCTAGTTTATCTTGGATTTGATATGTCGAAGGTAGTACAAAATGATTCTACTATGCCTACAAATGGTCTAAGCACTAAAGTTGAAATTAAGGCCTATGAATGCAATAGTAAAGAAAGGTATTCTCTCTTGTATAGTCTTACAAATTTTGAATTAGTGAGAGTTATAGATCTAAAAAAATTGCTAAAGAAATCTAGACAAAGTCGGAAAGCATTTATGAAGGAGATGATAAGCTTAAACAAGCTAAGATGTACAATTTGAAGATTACATTTGAGAACCTACAGATGTTTGAAGATGAAAACATTACAAGCTACATGTAGATGGTAGATGAAGTGGTCAATTCCATCATAGGTCTTGGTGGAAAATTCAAAGAATCAAAAGTGGTAAAGAAAATTATTAGAACTCTTCCCAAAGCTTATAGTCATAAATCTTTTGCTATTGAGGAATTTACAAATCTAGATTTATATACTAGAGATAATTTGTATCTAGATCCTTAACTGCATTTGAAATGAGAGAATTTTGTGCAAATAATGGTGCAAAAGTTGAGACTACTTTTAAGGCTGGAAAGTTAGAGAAGATTGAAGAATTAGATCAAGAGGATCTTCATGATGTGGAAGCTAAATTTTTGATAAGGATGAAAAGGGTACTAATAAGTACAAAGCTAAGTTTCCTTTCAAATGTTTTAGTTGTGGAAAGATAGGACACTATGCTTCAAGATGTCCAAATAGGGTTGTGAATGACAAAAACAAGGAGATCATAGGTAAGATGATTAAGAAAAGTTGTTATGTTAGAGAAGATGCAAGCATTTTTTATGATGAGTTTGATTATGAAGATTATGATGATGGTGAATGCTTGTTTATGGCTTTAAAATAAGAAACCTATTCTACTTTTCTAAAATATGTGTGAAGGAAAGACCTCCAGAGACAACGAGTAAGACTAAAGGTACTTTGGTATCTACTTTTCATGCTAGATAGGATAAGAACTATTGGATCATTGATAGTGTATTCTCCAACCATATGACTAGTGACAAGAGTAAGTTTGTCAAACTTGAAAAATATGATGGAGGACTTGTTAGATTTGGTGATGATTCAAGTGCTAAGATATGTGGAATAGGTTCAATCAATTTTGATGGAAAGCATAATATTGATGATGTTTACTATGTCAAGGGTTTAAGGAATAATCTATTGAGTGTTGGAAACATGTAGCAATGAATACAATCTTACGTTTTAGGATAATGGATGTGAGATTAGAAAAGGGTTTGAAACTATGATTGTTGTTGGAAGAAGGACATATGCAAATGTTTATCAGCTCAAAGGTGTTGATGGTCATTTATTTATTACTCAGATTAATGAAAGCTAGCTACGACACAGGAGGATTTTTTGCATTAATTTTGATAATCTAGTAAGAATCATTTTGGTTCAAGATGTGAGAAATCTTCCAAAGATTACAAATCCTATCAATGTTGTTTGCAAGGATTACTAGATTGGAAACAAAACAAGAATAAGTTTCAAAGGAAAAGAACAATCTATTGCCGAATTGTTAGAATAGGTGCATATAGATCTTTGTGGTCCTACAAGAGTAATAATTCTTCAAGATGACAGGTATTTCATGCTTTTGATTGATGATTACTCTAGAATGACATGGGTTACTTTTCTCAAAGAAAAATATGAAGCTCTAGATAAGTTTAAAGCATTTAAAGTTATAGTTGAGAATGAAATAGATATGAAAATAAAGTGTTTGAGGTCTGAAAGAGGTGGAGAGCTCACCCTTAGTTGATTTAACATGTTTTGTGAGAATCATGGCAAAAAGAGGCACTTTTCTGCCCCTAGAACTCCTCAACAAAATGGAGTGGTTGAAAGGAAAAATAGGATTATTCAAAAAGTTGCAAAGACTATGTTGAAAGAAGAAAATCTACCAGAAGTCTACTAGAGAGAAGAAATTTGTATTGTTGTTTATATACTTTTAACAAAGTTCAAGAAAAATAAGACAGTACAAAGACTCCCTATGAGCTATGGTATGAAAGGCTTCCTATGGTCAAGTACTTCAAGGTGTTTGGAATAAAATGTTACATCAGAAGAGATGAAGAAAACTTGGGAAAGTTTGATGCAAGGTCTAATGAAGGTATCTTCCTTGGATACTCTACTAGAAGCAAAGCCTACAAATGCTACAACAAGAGATTGAGAAATATTGTTGAAAGTGCAAGTGTCAAAGTTGATGAAGATTTTTAGAATTCAGTAGTCATCTAGATGGATATGAATTAGATGAGCCTACTTGCAAAGAAGAAAAAAAATCTAATGAGAAAGGATTATAGATTGAAAAGGAAGAAGCTCTAGAAAATACCCCTATAGCCCCTAAGTATGTGCAAAATAATCATTTCAAAGAAAAGATCATTGGTGAGAAAAGAAAAGGTGTATTGACAAGAAGGAAAGTTTTTGAAGAAGAGGTAAATTTTTGTTTACTTTTTGAAGATTAACCTAAAATAGTAATTAAGGCATACAAAGATGAACATTGGATAAAAGCTAGATGAAAGAAGAACTACTACAGATTGAGAAGAATCAGACTTGGGAACTTGTCCCAAGACCCACAAAAGAAAAATAATTGGAACTAAATGGGTGTTCAAAAAAAAACTAAATGAGAATGGAGAAGTGGTAAGAAATAAGGAAAGACTTGTGTGTAAAGATTACTCACAAGTTGAAGGAATAGATTTTGAGGAGACATTTGCTTCAATGGAAAGAATGGAAGCTATTAGGATGTTTTTGGCTTTTGCAACACATAAGTATTTCAAAGTTTATCATTTATGGATGCGAAGTCTTCTTTCTTGAATGGAGAATTGGAAGAAGAAGTATACATCGAAAAAACCAAAAGGATTTCAATTATCAAAAAAATTGGATATGGTCTATAGATTGAAGAAGGCATTATCTGGATTGAAGCAAGCTCCTAGAGCTTGGTATGCAAGGTTGGATAGGTATTTGACACATCAAGGATTCAATGAAGGTACCACAAATAATAATATTTACTTTAAAGTTGAAAAAGATCAAATTTTCATTGTGGTTGTATATGTTGATGACATAATTTTTGGAGGAAATGAAGTTGTGTAAGAGGTTTATAGAAGATATACAAAATGAGTTTGAGATGTCTATGTTTGCAGAGATGAATTTATTCCTTGGGCTACAAATTAATCAAAAAGATAAATGCATTTTCATTTCACAATCAAAGTATGTGAAAGAAATGTTGAAGAAGTTTGGAATGGAAGTTTTTAAACTGTTATGTACTCCTATGGTTACTGGTTACAAGATGAGCAAGAATGATGAATATCCTAAGGCTAATCAGAGCAAGTATAGATCAATGATTGGTGGACTACTATGGTCAAACCCACAATAGTGGGTTACAATTTTTCAAATGAAGAAAAATTAGAAATGCCCATCAAAAAATTTAAAATGGTTTATCCCTTCTAATGAAGGGGGTTCAATGAACCACCCCCCTTCGAATGAACCCCCCCCCTTCTAATGAACCCCCTCTTGCACCATATAGGGGGGGTTCAAATGAACCCCCCTTCTATTGAACCCCCTTTTTTCACCTTCCCCTCCACCATTTCAAAATTTTATGCATTTTTTTTACTATTGAAGCTTGGGAAGGAGGTGCAAATGGAGTCAACTTGATAAACCAAGCTAGATGATTGTAGTGATCGAAACGTGCTTTCCAACAACTATAAATTTAATATAATTTTATTTTATTTTATATTTTATATTTTAGTTTTATTGTACATAGGTTTTTCACCTAACATCAAGTTCGGTGAAAAATCATTGTGGAAAAATAGTAAATTTGAGGAATTTTTTTTGAAAAATATATACGAACTAGGTATTGATGTCCTTGTGCAACAAAAAAATTAAAATTAAATTTCAATATATACCAAAAAAGTTATGCGAGCCGAAGTGCACCTATGTCTAAATTATAAATGTTTTGACTTCAAAACTTAATTAAAAGAAAAATATTCAACAAAATGCTATGAAATAAAATGAAAGCACTAGATACTTCTATTACCTACCTAAATTCAAAAGAATTTGAATTTTATGCTTTATAGAAAAAAAGTTATGCGAGCCGAAGTACACACCACTTTTTAAAAATGTTGTTTACTATTAAAACTAGTTATCAAAGGAGACGGAAAAATTAATTTCAATTTTTTTAAAAAAAATACATTTAAAATCTACAGACAAAATCTCACAAATCGCTAGTTTACATCATTTTCAAATTCCTAATAGTTTACCTACTATAAGTGTCAGAAAGTGAAGTTTTCTTTGAAAATGTTGATTTCAATGTCAAGTTTGGCCAAAAGTGTAACCCATTATTGTGTGATGACCCCTATATCTAACTACTACTAGATCAAAATATCATGCATGTAGTTTGTCTTGTGGCTAGATTTCAAGAAGATGCTAGAGAATCACATGTTGTAACAGTAAAAAGGATATTCAGATACTTGAAGGGAACTCCAGATCATGGGTTATGGTATCCAAAGGATATTGATTTCACTTTGAGTGCTTACACAGATGTAAGTTGGGCTAGTTGTGTAGATGACATAAAAAGTACAAGTGGTGGTGCATTCTTTCTTGGATGTAGATTGGTATCATGAAAGAAACAAGATTTAGTTTCTTTATCTACTACAGAGGTTGAGTACATTACAATAGCATCTTGATGCACATAGGTGTTATGCACGAGGAAAATATTGAAGGATATTAGAGTGATGTATGATGAGCCTATTTCCATCTTTTGTGATAACACAAGTGCAATCAATATTTCAAAAAAATTGATAATGCATTCAAGAAAAAATCATATCTCAAATCGATATCACTTTCTGAGAGAGAAGGTTATGGAGAAAGAAATGAAGTTTGAATATGTGTCTACAAAGGATTAGATTGTTGATATATTCACTAAGACTTTTCCTAAGGGTACTTAATGAGTATCTTCGGGAGAATTTGGGGTTATTGTATCTCCTTCATTGAACTAGATGCACAAGGAGGTGCATCTGTCTAATGGATCTCAAGATTCATTCTTTGTTCTAGAATGATATTGGTGGCTACCTCTCAAAGGGAGTAGGTAGTGACATTGTTGGTTATTGCAGTTAGAAGAGTGTGTGTTGTCATTGTGTAGTGGTAGTTGATTTGGTGCAATTTGGCATGTGCTCCTAAGGGGGAGTATACAAAGCGGTAAAGATTGTTACATAGAATAGTTGTGAGTAGGTTGATCGATGTCAAAGGGAAGAATACATGATACAAATTTATTGTCCTTTTTTATTGATGTCAAAGGAGGAGAGAGCTCAGTCATGTGAAAAAGATAAGCTACTCAAGGAGAGTAAGTAATAAGCTAATTGAAAAAGGGGGAGAATTAATTTGAAGAGTGGCTAATATATTTAGAGTTGTTGTGTCTTTGATGGTTTTTCACATTGTGTGTTGCCATCAATGATAACGGGGGAGATTGTTGCAAGCATGAGCATATTGGTGTTGTCATTGATGTCAATAATCTTGTGTTATCATTAGTGTAAATTGTATAAGGAGGAAGAATATAATTATTGGGAGAGATTGTTGTGAGAGAAGTTGATTTTATCCATGCTTTGATTAGTTACATTATGTTGTCATTTGTAAAGCTACTAGTGTCAACCTCTAGTGTTGTTGGGTATGTGCAGGATCATCATGGAAAAAACAAGCCCTTAAGTGACAAAAATTTTAGAAAAATTAGAGTTAGGCAACTTGACATAATTTTTTTAATAAACTTTATCTATATTAGTTCATAAATATGTAAGAATAAAATATATAGAAAATTGAATGTAGTTTCTAAACTACTAGGTTTATTTCAAAAAAAAAAATATTTGGTGAAAATTTGAAATTTTAATGCAGTAGTACTTAAATTTCAGGGAAAAAATAAGTAGGATGTCTATCTGACCACCCTAACCACAATAAAATGATAATATTTTTTTATAATATTTTATATATAAGTAGAGGACTCATGTCCAGATGCAGGCTGCATTTTTTTTTGTAATTTTTTTCCAAGTAAATAATTAATTATGAATTTTTATTACAACTTTTGGGTATGTGCAGGATCATCATGGAAAAAACAATCCCTTAAGTGGCAAAAAATTCAAAAAATCAAAGTTAGGAAACTTGATGTAAAAATTTGAATAAGTTATCTATATTATTTCAAAAATATGTAAGAATAGAATCTATAGCAAATTGAATGTAGTTTCTAAACTACTTGGTTTATTTTAAAACAAAAAAAAATCTATTTGGTGAAAATTTGAATTTTCAATGCAATAGTACTTAAATTTTAGGGAAAAAATAAGAAGTCTAGGTGTCTATCTAACCACCCTAACCACAATAAAATGATAATAGTTTTTTTATAATATTTTAAACATAATTAGAGGACTCATGTTCGAATGTGATGCATATTTTTTTGTAATTTTTTTCCTAGTAAATAATTAATTATGAATTTTTTATTACAACTTTTAGAAAATATAAAATCTCGTATGTCTGACCACCTTAACTTGGTAAAAAATTCATGAAATTCATTTTTTATTTTTTTTATCCTATTATATGTGAAGCATAGAATGTGATGCATGTTTTGGATTCCAAAAATATCATACCATTTGAAAGCTATAGATGTATTTCAATCAGCCTATCAATCAGGACTTTAGTCATAATTCAAATAGAAAATGAATAATTATTATTTATTAAATTCAAAGTAAAGCATAATTTATATTGGTGGAAAGCTGAGAATCTCTTTAAAACCCTTTTCATTTCATCAATTTTGGGTAAAAAAAAGTCATCAACCACATACCCTACAAATACCCATCATATCACCACTTTTTGGCCCATCATGATCCTGCACATACCCTTTTAAAAAATATTAAAACTCGTATGTCTGACCACCTTAACTTGGTCAAAACTTCATGAAATTCAATTTTTCTTTTTTTTAATCCTATAGTATGCAAAGAATAGAATGTGATGCGTGTTTCAGATTCAAAAAATGTGAGACGTTGGAAAGCTATAGATTTTTTTCAATCATCCTATCAGTCAGGACTTTAGTCATAATTCAAATAGAAAATGAATAATAATTATTTATTACATTCAAAGTAAAGCATAATTTGTGGAAAGCTGAGAATCTCCTTTAAAAACCCTTTTCGTTTTATCAATTTTCAAGGGTAAAAAAAAATTCATCAGCCACATACCCTACACATACCCATTATATTGCCACTTTTTGGCCCATCATGATCCTGCACATACCCTGCTGAGATAAGTTTCTATGATCTATGGTTGAGATTCTATTTTGTAGTTGGGTCCATTGTGTTGAGGAAGTAATTTAGATGATGAGGACATGTCTTTGGTGCTTGGTTTCCAAGTGATTTTAAGAAAAAATGATATAAATTTAAAAATAAACAATGTGTTGCAATGGTGTTCTAGGTTTTAGGGATGTGTTCTTGTGTTGCTCTACATTTCTTCTAGGTTGAAAATATTTTTATGCACTTTATATATGTTGATCAAAGATGTTCAGAGGTGTTGTATCTAGAATTTGGTATGTTGGATCACTATGCAGAAGAAGTTGTGTTCACTAGAGTGTGAGTTGTGTATTGCAAAGGTGTCTGGGAGAAATGTTTCTCCTTCGTGTTTCTCTGTAGTTATGTTTCATGTCTTGTGGATTTGAACGTGCATTGATAGTGTTGGTATCTTTCTTTAATTGAATTAGTTTGAGGTTTAGTACTTCAGAAGTTAGTTTCTTGAGTTACAATGTATGTCAAAGTTATCTAGATGTATTGGGTGTGTACATTCTTCAAGTGAAAGTTGTTGCAAAGGATTATTTTGGAACTCAAGGTGTTTTTTGGAATATTCTAGTGTGTGTTCAGGTGAAATTTTTTGTCCATGAGTCATATATAGATCAAAGGAAGCATGTACTTAAAATCTTAATGGTGTTTACATGGGAATCGATCGACCTTGGTGTTTACACTACTTGTGAAGGTGCTTAGTTGTTTGTGGAAGTGTGGCATGGTATGTAAGGATGGATTTAGGTCCTAGATAAGGATTTTTGTGGTCTACCTTCATTCCTTTCCATCGTAGGAATGTTTTGGTGATGACCTAATTTGAATTTGCATGGTTGAGGTTCATAGATGATCTTGGAGAAAAGTTTCAAGGTTGAAGATGGTATAAATATGAGTTGAGTTGTTGATGGATTGTATGATAGAAGAGATAGACAAGTATGATGCAAATTGCAGAGTTATAGAGTATCAATTTGAGAAGTGTAGTGCAAGCTTTCATGTGTAGATTACTAGATGCAGTGAGCAAAAGGTGTCTACAATTCTTCAATCAGGCTACAAAGATGTTGGCGACATTGTGGTGGATTCTCTATTGTATTGAGATAGTTTTCTCTATGTAACATTTCTTCTCTATCTTCTTTTCTATTTGGAAATGAGCCTTTCTTTTTCTAGGTAGTGAGCCTTTGTAATCAGTGTTATTACTTATAATGTGAACTAATCCTCACTTTGTTTTTTCTCATCTTGGGTTTTTCACGCAAATCTGGTGTTCTCTTGTGTATGGTGTTGTGTTTCAGTTCCTACTATCTACTTTTCATGATAAATCATCATAATATATTTAAGGGTTTGTTGAATGAATGTGGATCTGAATGTGTATAAGGGTTTTGAAGTTTTAAGGCACAACTGATTCACCCCCCTCTTAGTTATCTTGTGCATTCAACAACCTATTGAGTACTATGCATCCATTTTGTCATTAATGCTAAATCCATAGAACGATTAGCTAATTTATGTAGCAACTATTGGAATACATCCAATTAAATATAGATAATAAATGCACACCCCATTTTCCAAGGGGTATGAGATGTACTGATTAATACTTATGTGGGAAGTACATAACCCGATGCCAACACAAACACATGTCAAGTGTTTGCAAATCAATGCAACCAAAGCTTTGGAAGGGTGCTCAAGAGAGTGAGAAGATGGCACATGTTGAGGTGCCAAGATTACCTCACAAATCTAATTAAATTTGACTTAATGGTTTCATTAATTAACCTCACAAATTAGAAATGAAGTTACATCCAAATTTGATTGTAAGTTTAGTACTGGTGTTATTTATGGAGCTTGATCTTATTGATTAATATTTATAGACCCATTATATATAATATTTATAGCACCATCTAATATTTATGGAGCCAAATTGTATATATAATTATTCATTGTAAATCAAACCATTTATCATTATGTCATAGATCTCATGGTAGCTATTATGTTGGATTTTCCTGCCCTAGAAGGCAACCCCTCTTTATAAGAGAGTATTATATTACAATTGATTGTTACATTATAATTAATTGTATTGTGAGAGGATATTATGATAGAGAGAAGAGGAAGTTACAATATATGTGTTGTAGGTTGTATCCCTTCATATTGTTGGACAAAATAAAGGAAGGACTGATTGTTTCTTCATGGATGTAGCCCATATTGGGTGAACCACATATATCTGTGTCTTTGTGTTTTTTGTTACTTTATATTTTATTTCTATATTATTTTATTATATATTGCTTTGTGATCCTATTCCTAACAATTGGTAGAAAACCACACAATCATGCATATGAAAGATAATTAATTCTTATATGGAGATAACTTCTATAATCTATCATTGATGAAGCATAAATACTATAATGATATGATTTTTTTTTATAATTATCAACAATATCAATACACAAAAATCCACACCAATAGTAATCTCTTATTTCAACAAAAGTTTTTTGACCAACAAAATATTAGATTTGTAGAGGATATATCCTAGTTGGAGCAATGATTATATCACAAAAATCACTGCTTATAGCATGTAAATATATGTATATGATCTATCCTTACAAAAATAGACTTATGACAAATATTTTATAATAATTATTGCTAACAATTTCAAGAAATATCAACCCTTGAAGAGTAATCAATGAGTTCACCTAAATCTAGACTGATCCTATGTGAGTGATTGACACATTTGTGGAGGAATATAATGAAATCATCAAATTCAAACAAGGATGCCAATAAAAAAACCCAATTTAATGATCAAATAATCTACTTCAATAAATTTTTCTACACAAACAAAGAATAAAATAATATCAATACCTCCACAAAAATGTGCCTAACCTTACTTCATTGTGTGTGATAATTCTATGATAAATATATGCAGATTTCTCTTTGAATTTAGCATAACCTTGATAGGAAAATGGATGCAAAATAGATGCAAGATTCATCAAAATTCCTAGAGAGGTTGAATATATAAATGATGGTTATTTATAGCTTTCACAACTATTTTATCAATGATGTAGGATGACTAGAGAGATTAGTAGATGAGATTGATTGAGAGATCATGATGAGCATGCAAGTGATGTGTCAAGATGAAGAGCTAAGATGTGGAGTTAAGTG
This sequence comes from Sequoia sempervirens, assembly GCA_007258455.2. NCBI lineage: Eukaryota > Viridiplantae > Streptophyta > Pinopsida > Cupressales > Cupressaceae > Sequoia > Sequoia sempervirens. Next base: position 207,902 of record VDFB02370615.1, on the reverse strand, counting down.
GCTACATGGAAGAGATGATTGAATGAATGAGTGAGTCAATTGAGAACGAGTGAGAGTGAATTGAGGTTACTTTTCAGTCAACTCACTAAAATTGGAGATGGAATATAATAGAATTAACTAAATAAAATTATCTAATTCATGTGCATGAGGTGAAGATATAATTAGGAAATAAATAAAATATTTATTTTATTTATTTTTAGAAGATTTAAAGATAGAAAAGTCAAATTAAATAATTTATTTAATCTTGGAGGAAATGTGAGCTAATTAAATAATTAAAATTATTTAGTTATGGTGAATGAGGGGGATTCATGATTTAAAACTATTTAATCAATGTGGATATAGGAAATTAAAAATTTAATTAAATGATTAAGAATTATTTAAATAAGGTGGTTGGAGGAAAATGATTAATTAATCAAATAATAATAAAATATTTAATTAATGTTGATAATAGAAAATGATTAAATAATTAAATATCATTTAATTAAAGGGAATAATATGTTAGTTTAATTAAATAATTAGAAATTATTTAATAATGATAAAGGGGTTAATAAGAGATGATGATGAGAAGTGATGATGTTTAGATGAAATGCATTAGTCATTTTTAGGTGTCTACAACATCCACAATAATAAGCATAGACCTTGGAACACTTCTAGGTCAAAATATCAATGGTGTTAAGCAAGATGCCTCAATATAGACCCAAAATTAATCAAATGTGCACTATGGTGATCTCAATGTGAAATTGCTCCAAAAATTGTCAGTTTTCATCCTTTAATTCTAGACTTAGAGGGTTTTATTCCTCAAGTTAAATGAACCAAATTCCTATGGTCCAATAAGGAGTATAAATTAAAAAATATATCAATTGATCAATATTGCCTCCTTCTCCTTGCTTGACCTCTTTTAAATAGAGTTTTCCTCCAAAAAAAAATTAACTCTTCAAATTTTCATGATCTTTGATCGATATTTGAGAGTGAATTATTTAAAACAGACTTTAATTATAAGAGATATTATTTTATATTTTAACTTTACTTGAGACATACTTTATCATAATTTCATTTTATAATTGATCACTTAAACAACCCATTTTGTGACATTATAATCCTCTTACTTTATTTTTATAATCCCATTTCCCTAGTGTTAAATTCCCAAGGCCAATGAGAAATGCATGAAGGTTTTTTAACTTGGCTTAATATTGAAGAGGGGATGTCACATGTTTTGTACCAATTTGTTGTCAAAACATATTTTACCTACAAGCATATATAATAATTACATTGATCAATTATTTGGAAAAACATTAAGAATAGTATATACCTCATAATTGTTCAAAGAAGGGCTTTGAAAAAAGAATAGAAAAGGCAAGGAGCATAGGTCAATGATATGCTTGGCCTAACATTCAAGATTCAATGTTTCAATTTTTCAAGATTAAGTTCAAATTCATCTAGAAGAAGATTGGATGCATTTGAAAGCATTTGAACCAACCTTAAGGTGGCACTTGACACTTTAATCTACTAATTTGTGACAATTTTAATTTGTTTTTAAAATGTTTCATGTAACAAGCGCTTGCTAAAAATAAATAAGTACTAGGGTGCTACTCATCACCTCATACTAGATCGTCCTCTCGAGATATGAGATGCAATTGCTCATAGTCCTTACATTATTATTGATTAGCCATTAGAGAGATAACACTGTGCCACCTCTTCCACCTATAAGATGACATTTTGGTTGGACCCCTTCCTCCTCCTCCTCCTCAATTTTTTGGCTAAAAGGGAGAGTGGTCTCTACCTCTACAACACTCCACCACATCCTCTCATGGCATGGTTGGACTTCTCTTGATTAGGGAAATTCCCTAAACTTCAACTTGCTATCTCCTTGTAGAGATCCACACAAAATCAGTTGCTAAATGATGTTCTCAAAGATGAAGAAACAATAGCTAATGATGGGTAAGGACTTGTCAATGGTGGCATTGAATTTCCTAATGGATGGGGTAATCTTGATTCTTGGGACCTTCCTCCCAATACTGGCGTTGCCCTTGTAGCTTAATTATGTTGTTAATTTTTATGTTATTCTAGAGACTTGATAGGCGTTTCCCTTGTAGGGTTGCAGGTTGTTTTTTTTTTATTTGACTTTGCCTCATGTTTTTTTTACCATTGGTCTACCAGTTTGACTTTATCACCTATTTTTTAAAAGATTTAGATGTAAACTTAAACTCATCTATTTGAATATATAATTTTTTCATAAAAAATAAATTAGTACAATACACAAAATACAGTGGAGAAACATGTTTTACAAAATAATAATGCATGAATGATATACCAAAAATTCCAATAGTCACCAAAACCAAAGTAAGGTTACTTTAGTGTTTAATTGGATAAGGTGTTAGTTTATAGATTCTAATATTTTGGGTTTGATTCTTATTAGGTTGATAAATATTTATAATTTATACTAAAGATAAGATTGTACAACTTATTATATTTTTTTATTGCTCTCTTAACTTTTTAAAGTATTTTTTCTGCTTTTGGGATAAAGAGATGTAAGGATGAGGTTTTAGGGACATTTTTTTTTTCAAATTTTAGAAATAATATTGGGATTATTGTAGGATATCTATTAAGATAGCTTAAACAAATTAAAAGTAGATAAAATTTTAAAAGTAAATACAATACATTTATCTGTAACTACAATCTCCCCTTTTAAATTTAGAATATGTTTTTCTTTAAGAATTTTTTTTAATGTTTATATGTCAAATAAAATAGATTATCATGATGTCTCTAAACTATTCAAAACTTTATCTTTAAAGATGTTTCCCATAAAACATTAGAAAACTCTCATACTGACACTAACTTTAAAAATTATCTATAGATTAACAAGATAAATTTAAATATAAATAAAATAATATTAATTTATATCGTATATGAAAATTTATTTTCTAGATTATTTGAACTTAACCGTGAATAACATGTAGGCTATTTTACAAAAAGAAATCACAGAGAGCTCGGTAAAACACTTTAATCATTCAGCGAGGGAACAGCACCGACATCTTACGCAGAACGACTCTGCTGGGGATCGAACCCAGAATCTCCGGTTCCGTAGACCGGCGCCTTATCCATTGGGCCACAGAATCTTATGCATGTGAAAAAAATGGAATATATAATATTTATTAGTTTATTAAATATTGAAAAACATTGGAATTTGAAAACACATTAGAACAATCTAAAGAAGCGGAAATTAAAATGCAAACGTAAAGTACGCTGAGATTTTAAAATGTGCCTGCAAATGGATTTTTTAAAGTTTAAGTTAATTATTTATGATTTTTTTAATATTTAATTAATTTAAATGGTTTATGTGAAGGTGATTTTTTTTGAACTTTAAATAAGTTGAATGAGATTTTTGGTTCTATAAAGTTTACTAAAAAAATCTAGGCTTCCATAAGGGTTGGGGGTAAATATTCTTGCAACTAACTTTTATTTATTTAGTTTTTTGTTTAATTAATTAAAATATACAATTGATATTGTTTATTTTTTATTTAGTTGATTTTTAATTAATTAAAATATAAATTTGATTATCTATTAAGGGGTTGAATCAATGGTGGTGGGTATTAATGTAATAATGACATAAAAGTATGAGAAGTTTTTATACATTGTAGTGGATTCTTTGGCACACTTATTTATGATGATTTCAATGAGCAATTATTTTTGTATTATGTTCATTTGGATTTGAGAGCAAGGTTCATAGTTATGGTGCCTTTTTTTGAGGTGAGGTGTTTGGGTGAAAGAATGAGTAGTAGCAAAAAGGGAAAAGTGAGTGTGTAGGTGAAGGCACTAAAACAACAAAAATGACATGTCTTCGATGGAGACGCAATAACTAATTTCATGGCATTTGCGAAGAAGGAAATAACAAATCCCACCCTTTGACTCTAGAAGGTGAAGATATGGGACTTAGCTAAAAGGGATGACTCACCCAATGCTTGTATAAATGTTTAGCTACAATGAAGTTTCTTTTGGACCCAAGTTATACTTGTGGACGGTGGAATGTGTTTGATGTGGTTCAATCCCTCTCTTGCTTCTTCTATGTTGTTTATAGTCATTAGCTCCTACTTTCTACATTATCATATCGATAATGTAGTGCATTAGGTGAAGGTACATATTGATTGTTTCTTGGAACACCTTCATGCAATTAAACATCATCAACGATATATAATGTGTTATGGAAGAAATTGTAAGGTGTCTAAAGGTGTTGGTTCCATTAGATGACATTCCTTTGTTCTTGAATTATTGTGATGGTGATGAAGTAGGTGATGTCGATGTGTAATTAAAATAAATTGAAAATAATATTTACTTGGATTTTAATAATGTATAAATGTTACAAATTTTGACAAGTGGCTCTCAAATAATATGCATTTTTTATGACTTAGATGAGAATAGTTGACTCTTCATGAATTTACATCTACAAAATTGATCTTCACAAATACAAAAGTGATCTTTTATGTGAAAATGACCTTGTAACTCATGAACATTATCTTGTTGATCTTAGTAGTTTGCAACCTATTTTCCTTGCCTCTATGATATCTAAATGCTTGTAAGGACCAATAATATTTATTAAAAAATTGGGATTCATTAGATTGTAAGGGTTAATTTCTTATCAAACCTCTGGATGTATTTTCTTTACAACTATGAGTGAAGATTTGAAAATGTTAGGATTAAGGTGTCATCTACCTTGTAAATCCTATATCATATTACATGGTTCCAACATCCTTGGAAAGTGACCCTTGGCACTTAAGGTGAATTGGGAAAATATTTTGTAATATTGATTCTCACCATTGTTTCTATTACATTCATAAGGGGTGATGGGTTCCACTAACAATGGTAAATATTTAATATTGTTTTCCCCACTTGTGTACACTTAGAATGAGATAACAAAAGATAAAAAAGAAAAAGAAAATTGGGTGACTTTTGGTATTCTACAAGTGGGAGCTTGGAAAGAGGCAATAGGTGTCTCATGATATTTCATCATTTATTGCATTTAATGTAATGTTTATCTTCCAAGTTTGGGTGCCCAAGTTAGAGGGAAAGTATTAGAGCCAAAATTAGTATCCTTTCGCATTTTGAGAAGGTATTCTAAGGGTTGGGGATGTTTGGAATGAAGGGTCATATTTAGGAGCCATGTTTGGGGCTTAAAATGTCTTCGTAAGTCTATAGTATCAAGCTTTTGGATGTAGAAAAAAAGAGCAATAATTGCATGTAGAGTTTCATTGTAGGAACAAGAACATGTTGAGGCATAATGAGGTTATTCATAGGTACACATGTGCTACCATGGTGAAGGTGTAGAGGAGGAAATTCGACACCTCAAAATGGTGTGATCTCAAAGGGCGAATGTTCCTTGACAACCTTAGGGATCAAAGCTCACATGACAGGATAAGGACATAAAGAGATTTATTTATGATTTATATGGAATAAAAATAGGAGAGTTTCAAGAACCAAAAGAGCAGTTTATAAAGGCCTTCTAGATAACCCAGCAAGCTTTCAATCAAGGACAACAATGTGGTGTGTGAAAATCCCCACAATGTGTTGTAGTCTCATACGGATGAAAACTGATTTTATCACAAAAAATCACAAAGAACCTACTAACAAATTTGATAGCTAAACTATCAAAAATGCACTAAAATAGAAAAATAACATAAATGAACATAAACTAAATTAAAAAGAAAGGAAATGGTGAAAACAAGAAGAAGAAAGGAGACACTCACAAGAGGTCCAATAATGAAGCCTCCCATAAGCTACAACTTCAACACCTACGCACATAGAAACAAGAAAATGGTCAGGGTTGTTTTAGGGGCTTGTCTTAGTCAAACCCCCATGTAGGTGTTACTACCTCCATGAAAAACCAGATAGATAGAGATAGAGAATATAATAGACGAGATAAAGAAGCAAATAGATATGCTATAATAATATGCTACCAAAGTAAAATGATAATGTAATAAGAAAGCTACAATTACCCTCCTTTAGCAAGTGAGAAATGTTGAAAGGAAGAGCATGCAACCTCCAAGCTTGTACATGACATGCCAAGAGTACTAAAGCATTGATGTAGACAACCAAAGTACAAGAGAGAACTTGAGAATGAGAGTGAAAGGATGCTTGAGAATGAGAGAGAGATCAAGAGAAATTGAGATAGATTGAATGAATTGAAAAAATGAGGAGTATGATAGAGGTATATAGGCATGCAAAGAGTCATTTTGGCATGGTTGTAAGTTGCATAGGTGTTACACTTTACGGCTAGGAAGGAAGTGTAATTTCCAAATGGCTACTATAGTTAGGAATCTTTTCAAGACATTTGTGTAGTGCATAGACGTTTATGTAGTGCACAATCATCCATAAAATAAATTCACCTTAATGTTTTTGAATGAATGGGTTGAGGAAAAATTAAGGTTAGGCAAGAGGGATATTACATTATCAAATTTAATTAATCTAAAGGGGACGTTTATGGAATGCAAAATTTCATGGGATGTAGTTTTTGGCATTACATTTTACCCCCACTTTAGCAAGCATATGTATTCTAAAAAACGCGAGCTAAACTAAAGAGAGAAAGAAGTTCAAGAGAATATACCCAAGATGAAGAGGACATAGGTATTTGATTCAATATATGCAATTGAAAAGATGAGCAAGGACAAAAAGAGGACACAAGTCTTCTATCCTGCAAAGTTGATAGCAATTTCACCATAAACATGGGTTTGTGTAGGATCATGTGGTCCAAAAAGTGGTGATATGACAAAAAATGCATTTTTCATTTGCCTAAAAACATAAAAAATTTCTTTGACTTTTTACTAGGGCTAGGTAAAAATTACATGTTTCCATGATAAGAACCAGAGCGAAACAGATATTTGTTTCAAATGGATATCCATTTCTAATGAAATCATATTAAAAATATATATTATATTAATATATAATATATATTACAATAATATAATATATATTTTACTTATAATATATGTATTATATTATTGTAATATATATATATATATATATATATATATTGCTTGGTAAATTGCTACTAAGGGGCAACACCCATTGCTTTTGACTGGAACTATGAACTAGTGAGGCCACATTCAGGGGACCTCATCCCCGCCATTCATATTCCTACGCCTGCCTGCATTCCCGCCAAGCTCCCTGCAGGACCTGATGTAATTCCTCCATCTGTTGCGCTTGCTTGCATTCCCACCAAGCTCCTTGCAAGACCCAACGCTAATCCTCTGTCTGATTACCCCTTCTAGCTTCACCTCTCTATTGATCCCTCCAACTCTTGGACCCCATAGTAGCACACGCCACCCATCCCCTCCATTATTCGTTGATCGTTGCCACCCTTGCACAAGTATTCCTTCGTCATTCGTGCATCATCCAACATTCCCTTCATTCTCTTAGCCAATGATAGTTCATCCCACCTTCCATTGGTGGGATTCAAACTCAAGACAATAGGGAAGCTACTACTTGCAACTTGTCGTTGCACTGTGGGGTCATCCCCTAGATATTATTGTAATATATTATAATAATATATATTATATATTAGAATATTAATATAATGATATTAATATAATATATATATATATATTATACAATATGGGCATGTGCACCAAGATGGGGTACAAAAAGGTGGCCAAATTCCCACAAACGAGCAAACTATGCTCGTGTTTTGAAGAAATTCAAATAATGTGTTCGTGTTATGGCTGGAAAATATAAGCCATAACATGAGTGCATTATTTAAACAAATAACGTGTATGCATTATTATGAAATAGAACACGTACGCATTATTATCAAAATAGAACGCGTGTGTATTTTCATGAAAGAAAAATGCATACACATTTTTATGAAAGCAAAATGTGTACACATTTTACCCAATAAAGTTATAAAAAGAAAAGGTTGTCCATTTTTCTCACCCGCATTTTGCATTTTCTACAACTATTTTCCTTCCCTCATCTTTGCATAACACAGTTGTGTTTTTCCCTTTGCAAACTTGCTTCACAATGCCATGTCAGAAAAGAGGTAAGTTATTTTTTTGTATTAGATTTAAATTTTGTTTGCATGAGGAAAAATAGTTTGTTTTTGATCAATTTTATGTTTTTTTGAATTATATAACAAATCATGTAAAACCTGAGCCACAACAACATTTAAATGATGAATTGCCTAAGGAAAACCCTGGGATGTCTAACCCTCCTCCTACCCTTCCCACAAACCATGAAAAAATCCAAGAGGATTTGTTAGGGCATCTAGAGAAAAAAAAATGTAATTCATGAATTAGTTTCAAAATTTAGGGTTTCAAAATTGAGGGGTTCAATTTCAAATGAGCGCCACCAATCCCTTACCTTAGCAATGGAAGCCATATTGACAAATGTTGACATAGTCACAAATCAAATAAATTAATTTAAAACTTATAGAGATTCATGCCATCAATATTATGCAACAAAATTTACCTATGATGATGTGAAAAAGAAAGACATAAGAAAAGAAAAGTGTATGTGCAGGATCATGATGGGCCAAAAAGTGGCAATATAATGGGTATGTGTAGGGTATGTGGCTGACGATTTTTTCTTACCCAAAATTGATGAAATGAAAAAAGTTTTTAAAGGAGATTCTCAGCTTTCCACCAATATAAATTATGCTTTACTTTGAATTTAATAAATAATTATTATTCATTTTCTATTTGAATTACGACTAAAGTCATGATTGATAGGCTGATTGAAAATAATCTATAGCTTTCAAACTGTATCACATTTTTTGAATCTAAAACATGTGTCACATTCTATGCTTTGCATACTATAGGATTAAAAAAAAATGAATTTCATGAAGTTTTGACCAAGTTAAGGTGGTCAGACATACAAGTTTTTATATTTTTAATAGTTGTAATAAAAATTTATAATTAATTATTTACTTGAAAAAAAAATACAAAAAAAATGCATCACATCGAGACATGAGTCCTCTACTTATATATAAAATATTATAAAAAAATATTATCATTTTATTGTAGTTAAGGTGGTTAGACATACACCTTATTTTTTTCTTGAAATTTAAGTGCTATTGCATTGAAATTTCAAATTTTCACCAAATGGGTGTGTGCAAGAAGTTGAGTCCACTTTTTGGCCAAAAAGTGGTAGTGTTTTTCTTGATTTTCAGAATTTGACACATTTGACCTTAAAATTTGAAACACTTAGAGATGGAATCTTTAAAAAGTCACTAATCATAAAATGTAGTTTTCAGAGTCTAGTTTCTAAATAGGTAATTTATTTCAATACCTAGATTGTAGAAATTGAGTCTCAATAGGCATTTCTAAAAGCCACTGTTTAAAAGTCACTTTTTTTTACCATACCATGCACGTGTACAACATCCATATTTTGACTTAAATTATCATATTTTTCTAAATCCTTTTGGGAAAAGATTTGTGACTCACTGAAGCTTGTTCTTGTTTTTTTTTGTAATTTTTTATTTTGTTCAATTTTTATTAGGCAGATTTGTCGTTTTGAAAAATCATCATGTACGACATGCATAAGATGACCTAAACTTATCATATTTTTATTTATTTTTAAATTGAAAAGAATTGTCTGAAGTTTTTTCTCGTGCAATCTATTTGTCAAAATGTTATGTTGATCAAAAGTTATTAAAATAGTAAAAAACCCTGATATTTAAAGTTTATGGACCAATTTTATTAGAAATTAGTTGAAAAATAGAAAAAATAATCCAATTGTAAAACAAATTACACATTTAGAATCTGCATTGTCTCATCTAAAATGGGTTTTAATTTTGTCAAAAAATTTTACAAAAAAAGTCATCAGCCATATGTCCAAAGTTGGTATTTTTCTTTGACATTGTTAGGACCTTCAACTTGCAGGTCAAACCAGGTTGAAGGCCTAGGTTCAGATTTCCAATGCTTTTTTCCAAACAAAAATCCTAGGAAAAAACCCGACCACAAAGCTAATAGAAATTAAAATTTTAAAAAACGGGATCACACTTTATAAAATGGGATCCCGTTTATTAAAAGCGGGATCCTATTTTATTATCGGGATCTCGTTCCCTAATTTATAATTTATTTAGACTGTTGGAAGGAAAACGAGATCCCATTTTCCTTCCAACAGTCCCCACATTAAATATCATGGAACAAGATCCCATTTCTTTTATTTAAATTTATTGCCAAAAAATACTGTGAAGTCTGCAACTTCACATGTATGACCGAGAGTAGTAAAATTGAACTATTTTTCATGAGCTATTGTATTTACAGGCGGTGAACTTGATTATTGATTTTTTTTTCAAAGGAGGCATCATCTACACCATTTTTGAAGTGGAATTGTGTTAGTTTTGTTCTTATTTGGAGGAGCAAAAGGTCTTCAACTTGCAATATGGATTGAATTTTTCAAAGGAGGCATGAAGAAAACAATTTTTAAAGTGGAATTGTGCTAGTTTTCTACTTGTTTTGAGGAACACAAGAGGAAGCATTTTTTCCTAATAGGTATTCAACTTCCAATTTGGATTGAATATTTTGAAGAATTTCACTATTAACATTCATTTACATGCTCGAGAATTTTATAATCATGGGAGATAAAGCTCATAATAAGAGAAGGAAGGCATTGAATCCTCAAGAAGTTGAAGCAAATAGAGAGAAGGAGAGCTAAAGACAAAGAGAAAGAAGAATGAGAATGAAATCAATGAATGATGGTGGAGCATCCAATTCCACAACTATTGAAGATGAAAACATTGAGGATACCATGGTTGTAGATGAAGCTAATTTGCAAGAAGTCAATTTGGAGAAGAATATGATTAGACAAACAAGTCCTACTATGTCTTCAAATCCCTCTATGAATGCTATGGAAAATGTTTCAATATGCACAAATCCAGGTACGTCTTCAAATCCACATGTTAGTGAAATGGTAAATTTGTATGTAGAATTTTTATAAGATGTTGGACTTAATGATGTTGACATTGATGATATTCAAAGAGATGAAACTTTTATAGAATTTGTTGAAAATGAAAAAGAAAAATCTTATGTTGCAAATGAAAATCAAAATGATCATTTTCTTGAAAATGAAAACAAAACTTGTATTTTTGATGAAAATGAAAGTGAAATCCATTTTGTTGATGAAAATGTAAATGAAAATGAAGATGAAGATGAAAATCTAGAATGTGATGTTGAATTTAATGAAAATACTTTTTTTAAAAAATTGGAAGTGGTGTTTTCGAGATAATCTTCCTAGTCAAATTTCTTGGAGGAAAATATGAACACATGCAAAGAGAATATACACCAAATTCTTTTAATGTAAAAAATTTGCATTTCAATGTCAACTAATGATGCAATTGATGAGAATGAAAAAAATGAGGAAAGTAATGAAAATGTTAGGCTTTTATGTTAAACCAAAAAGAAAAGATCAATCATTAAAATATGTTATGTTTACTGTTTCTAGTGACATTCAATCTATTGGGAAAAATAGTCAATCTAAAGATAAAATGCAACAAGAAGAGTTATAACAATTGCTATAGTTAATAAAGGAACTTTGAATAAAAGAATGGTAAGCAATATTAGTAAAGTTTTAAAAATACATCCTAAAACATTGCTAAGACCTGAAAAAAGAAGAGAAAGTATAGAAAATGATCTTATCAATCAATGTTGGAGTTTTAGTGGATGACTACCGATGTCTGATATGAAATTGAATGTTGAAATTAAATCTTTGATCAAAAAATATTGGCATGATAATACTAGGGTTTCATCTAATGCTAGAGATGTTTTAAAATTAAGGGCGGGGTCCAAAATTCGTGATCCTCACCCAAAACACCTATTAGATACAACACAAACTAAATTTTATAGAAAATTTTGTAGTGATTCAGTGTTACCTGGTAATATTAAAATAAGTCAAAGGTCTTTTGAAAAATGTAAACCCTGGTATGTAAAAATTAATAAGCAACGAATATCTTGTTGTAAAATACATGTTCAATTTCATTATTTTTATGATTTTTTCGATATATACGTTGTACCTTGCATAATAATATGATTATACATGAGTGTGGTATTGATATGCCACCTAAAGCAATAGGAGAGTTTATTTTAGGTTTGTTTTGTGAAAAATCTAATGATAAATTATTTTATTTAAGTTCTTGTATTTCTGGACAATGCATTGACTGTGGAAATATTTCATTTTTAAGAATTTGTTTGCATGAAAGTGTTGATCATTATTTTGGACAACAATTAGTAGATGTTAAAAGATTTAAGAATGTTTGAACACTATTCTTTAAAATATGGAAAAATAGGAAAGCGTTGTGATTTAGTTACAAAAAAGTTAGTGTGCATGCATTCATGAGTGAATTTAAGAATAAAATTGTACCAAAATATGTCATGCACTCTGAACATGCTCGATGGCTTGATGGCCAATTTTGCGCATGTAGAAACACATTTCCAATTGGTGCTATACTTTAAGTGGTTGATTTTGTAGAGAATTATACTCTTGCTTCACAAGAGGAAATTCAATCTCAATATTATAATTCAGTGCAAGTAGCTATGTTTTTCCATATTGTTTATAGACATGCAAATGATAGCATTGATGATGATAGAATTTTTTTGAGGGAGTATCATTTTTATTTGAGTGACAATCGGTTACACTTGTCAAAGTTTGTTCAATACTGTTTCAATATATTTTATAGAAATTTAAGAGAAAGAGGAATCCAAATGAAAGAACACCTCATATGGTCAGATAATTGTACATGGTAGTTCAAGAATACTCAAATGTTATATTGGTTAAGTAGGGTTCACAAGGAACTTAATGTCCAACATATATGGAGTTTTTTTGAAGTTGGGCATGGTAAAGGAGAACATGATGGAGCTGGTGCATGTGTCAAAATAATTCTTGCTAGAGAACAATTAAAATTCAAGGTTTCAGTAAAATTTAAAGATGCACATGAGATTGTGGATTGGTGTAATAGAAGATTATCTTCACCTAGTTTGAGTGATTACTCTACAGTTTATCGATTCTTTTGGTTGGTGGAAGAAGAGAACATTGTACCTAGAGTTGATTGTGAGACAATCAGTGGATCTACTAAATGGCATTCATTTAGGAGTGTGACAACAAGCACATGGACTATTTGGACAAGGGAGCTTGCATTATTTTTCTAGTTTTGTATCTTAGGAGATTGGGAAGCATGTGAAAATACAGAATGGGTTGAACAGTGGGAGAAAAGATCATTGACACTTGCAGAAGCACATGATCAATATGAAAGAACTATTGAAGAAAATGATCAAGTTTTTACATCTGAAGATTATGACCGTGTTTCAGACCTTGTACAAGAAGGTAATTTTAATTCAATTTATTTCACTTTGTTAAGTTATTTTGTAATACTAAATTATTTATATGGATATGCACAAATTATTAAATCAAATTTTGTTGGCAAGACATGTGTATGTTATTGCACCTGAGGGGAATGAAGAGAAAACATAATATTGGTTGGCTCGTTGTGTGGAAACTAAACATAAGTTAATAGAACCCCAAGAAAATGATGATGGATTTCATTATCCAACAGGTACGGTGATCCCCTTAAGACACCCCCTTAAGAAAATTTTGATAACAAGTTTTTGATCCCCTTAAGCAATTTTTTAGAACAAGTCTTTGATCCCCTTAAGAAAATTTTGAAAAATTATTCGATGATGGTTTTTGAACATGTTTTCTAACAGGATCAGTGGTGGTTGTTGGTACTTGGCTATGAAAATACTTGAGAAGAAATAATGGTCTACTTGCATTCAAAGACTATGAAACACATAAAAAGATTATACATTATTCACATTTGGTGGTGGAAACAAATATAAAACTAGAGTGGTATCATGGAAGACCTTCAAAAAAAGTGCTATGGTCAATTTCTATGGAAGTGCATGAGGCAATCATAGATGCATTGCAAAAAAGAGAGGATGCAGATGGTACAATGGAATAAGTAAATACAGGTAAATATAGTTTTAGTTTTATTTTTTCCTTTTAAATACATTAAATACATGTTTTGACATTGGTCAAGTGTGTTATTAGTTGAAATTGATTTAAATTTTCCTTTTATACATCCTTAAGGCATAATCACAAAAAGGATCTAGTCCATGCAGATTCAACCTAGACAACATGGAATACTTGGTAAAAACATGTAATTATTAGTTAAATTATATTTAAATACATGTTTTGATTACATATTGATATTGCTTGTACATTAATAGTTAAAATTGATTTATTGTCATTTTTTGTATCCTTAAGCCATCATTGCATTGATCTCATACTTTGAAACAAAAAGGAGAGGATGCCCCCTACAAACATGTGTGGAATACTTTTAAATGCAGGTACTTGAGTTGTGTACATATAGATAGTTTTATATAAATTAAAATATGTATGTTTTGATGATTTCATTGATATTGCTTGTACCTTTTTGATATCAGGTGGTGTGAAGACCTACTACATTCTAGGCACAAGTTTGAGATGTTCTTGAGATGGCATATCCAAATTTTGTAAACATTGTTTTGAGATGACATATATGTACATACATACTTACAAAATTAAACATACTCTATGTACTTCTATGTATCAAATCAATATTCTATATATTTTGTTTGTTAAATGTGCATGTTTTCCTACTTTGAAACTTTATGTCTAATTGTATAATCACTAAATATCATGCATACATTATTGTTAAATCAATTATATCCTTAAGACGTATTATGACCCCTTAATACATCCCCTAATAAATTCTAATATGACCCCTTAAGACATCCCATTTAGACATTGTATTATGACCCCTTTAGACATCCCCTTAAGATGTATTATGACCCCTTAATACATCCCCTTAAGAAATTCTATTATGACCCCTTAAGACATCCCCTTTAGACATTGTATTATGACCCCTGTAGTCATCCCCTTAAGACGTATTATGACCCCTTAATACATCCCCTTAAGACATCCCCTTAAGACCCCTTAAGACATCCCCTTTAGATGTATTATGACCCCTGAAGACATCCCCTTAAAAAATACCCTTAATACCCCTTAAGACATCCCCTTTAGATGTTGTATTATGACCCCTTAAGACATCCCCTTAAAAAATTCTATTATGACCCCTTTAGACATCCCCTTAAGACCCCTTAAGACATCCCCTTCAGATGTTGTATTATGACCCCTTAAAACATCCCCTTAAGATGTTCTATTATGACCCCTTTAGACATCCCCTTAAGACCCCTTAAGACATCCCCTTAAGACGTATTATGAACCCTTCAGACATCCCCTTAAGACGTTGTGTTATGATGACTCACCCTAAAACTTATAATACTTGTTAATATAACTTAATATTTATACTCAATTATACTCTTCTTTGATCCCCTTAAGATGTCGTATTACGACTCCTTAAGACAACCTATAATTAGTGTTGGATGCTATTATTTGTTTTGATAGCTTATAGATTAGTATTTGATGCCATTATTTGTTTTGACAACTTATAGATTAGTATTTGATGCCATTATTTGTTTTGACAACTTATAAATTAGTATTGGATGCCATTATTTGTTTTGATAGCTTATAAATTAGTATGGGATGCCATTATTTGTTTTGACAACTTATAAATTAGTGTTAGACATTATTTATAGAATTTACTAATGCTTTTATTCTCTAATCTTCTATGGTATTGTTTATTTCTTAAAATTTTATCCTTTCTGGTATATAAACAGATTGCTTTTGTTTGTAAATTATGATTTATTGACTAATTATTGATTGACGTGAATTGAATAAGTTCATTGAGTAATTATCGCTAATTATTGAATATACATATCATGTATATCATGTATGAGATCACTAAATTTATAAAGTATAAATATTAAAATGTCCTATATTATTATCATGTATGAGATCACTAAATTTCACATTAATGTCCTCACTAACTCATTTGACTGCAAAATCCAACGAAACTGTTCGACGAAATATGTATAATTTGATGTATCATCGGGTGCTTGTAAAATTTGATGTGTAATTTTCAATTTTTTGAAATTTTATCCTTGACGTTCTTCAAAATTTTGACGAACCTGGGGTTCGTCAAAATGTTGGCTATCAATTTCATTGAATTTTTGACAAACATGAAAAATAGAAAAAAATCAAATTGTGGCCAACATAAAGAAAAGTGAGTTCGCGCTTGATTTATTGTGATAGTGTTTTGCTCTACTTGAGACAGTTTGTGGAGAACTAAGGACAATTTTCTTAGGAAAAATTAGAAAAAATTCAAGAAGATATCGCCAGGTTGAAGGTAGTCATTGTCTTTTTGCAGAATTCAGTTGTGAAGTCAAATTTGTAGTTCCAGGTTTGAAAATCATATTTTAAAGCAACATCTCATCATATTTCATTTTTAGAGGTTTAGGGTTTTGAGAATTTCATGTCTAGATTTTGTTGTGTGGAATCACCATAAGATTACAACCAAGGAACATATTCTTGTGACTATAATTATGTGATCCATAACTCTATTGGTCATGTGACATAGTTGTGCTATAACAAATACATGATGCATTCATGTGTGAACCAAGTTTAATGTGGCTATGTTGTGATAGAAATTGAGGCACTCATATATTGTAGTTAATTCAGGTTGTATAATGTAGGTGTCAATCATCATTGGGTGCATTCAGGTTGTCTCAAGTTTAATAGGTTAGGATGTAATTATAGCATGATCGAAGAGTGATTACCTCTTGCTACAATAAATAGCCTATAACTCTGGTTGATATGCAGAGTGGTTGTGTTATATCAATTATGTAGTGCATTCAATCACAACCCATGTTTAATGGGCTATTCTAGAGAGTGATCAAGATTTTCTAAACCTTATGAATGTTACTTGACATATATTTGCATAATCTCAAATTCCTTCAGAGGCTTTTGAAGTATCAATGTATCTTATATAGGGTTTAGAATGATTTCTTTTAATTAAAAAAATAAATAAATGATGTATTTCCCTGTAATTAGATAATGTGGAGATCTCCTAAATCTGCCCTACCACACTATCCTCTTTGGCATCTTATTCATTACTCCAACTACTAGGGTTTTGCATGTGACATCTTTAATATCTACATGACCGTGGCTTTTAAATAGATCCCAGTCTTTGCTTTAATCTTTTTCATGGTAACCCTTGAGTTCCATGATCCACCTTCAATCTCTTCTAAGAATGTTGTCTTAAGCTAGACTACATAGTATGCATATAAAGCAATTCCTTCATATCTGCCATTGTTCCAAACCACCACTCACTGCCTTGCTTAAAATGTTGCCTCCATAAGCACAATAGCATGTTTTAAAATCATGGTTGCTAGTGATTGACCATTAAGGTCACCACTTTCATCATGAAGATACAATGAGATTTTTGTTTTCAAACTCAAGGCATTATGCAAGATAACATTGTGAATTGTTTGTTGTGTATGATTTGATTTTCTTGCACATTTATTGCTTTGCTAACTTCCTTTAAGACTAGGTATTGCACCCTCACTGCAATCTCAACAACTCACTCACTATCACTTGAAGATTCCTTTCATGAGCATCCTTCTATAAAATCAAACTATGCCCTATAGATTGCCTACTTACTACAGGGGACTCATTGTTTCATGGTATTGTAGTTCTTAAGATCCTTCAACCTTATTGACATTACTTCACAGTCCACAAGGTATTATTCACTATTCTCCCATCTTTGATGAGTCTCAAAACATTGCTCAAACATGTAATCCACTACCTCCATTATACATTAATGGCTAAGAAGAAACATTGAACCTATGATTACCACTGTTACTTCATTTGGACAGTCATTCCCTGATTGCATTTTCCTTGTCTAATACTACCAAAAGTATTTTGAAAAACCCTTAAGGTCAGCAAGGGGGTAAGGAAACTCACTGTTAAAATCTCCACTTTACTATGCAAGGTTTGAGCTTTATTATCTTGTCATTTCTCAGCCTCTTTTTGACTGTCACATCTCAAGTGACTGTCATTCTTCTTACCGTAGATTGCATTTACAAATGTTACTAAGCTACATAGTGTGCTTGTTATTGGCTACAATCTTTAGATTGCAAGATTTTGTTATTACCTACAATGTCTCAATCTTTCTGGTATTGCAACCTCACTAATTTTCTATAGTTATTGTTTATGTTTCTACGAAGGCCTAGGGCTTGTACCCTAATCATTCTCTTACCAATGCTTTTGTTGTTTTTTATTAGGGCTCTCTCAATGTTGAGGGCCCTAGGGATAAGCTCGTCATAAGAAGTGACACATTGCATCTTTAACTAAAAGGATAAATCTGTATTAACATTAGCAATGATGATTCCAACTTGTTGCTCCTTAGGAATAGGTCACTTGCTCTTACTAGTTCGTTGCCTCAATTGTTGTAAAAATTTTGTGATCAAGTTCAATATTCTGATTTTAGGAGTCTTAACGGTTGGAAATCATAGTAAAATCAGAATTTAATAAGTTTTGGAATTAGCATTTTAAAGTGTTTTTTGGGGTCATTAATTTCAGATTATCTTCTCTTTTGCAGGTGTCGTTGTATGCCAAATTTTTTTGGTGTAAAATATCAAAATTATTAGATTATGTTACCTATTTATGAATAAAAATTATTGGAGTGTTAGTTTGATATTTTTTGAAGATCTAAATAGTCAAGCTTGGTAAAGAAAAATCATGCTAGATAATATTAGTCTAGAACAAAATTAAGAGACACTTGATAGATTGTGGGCTAGATTGAAAAGAAAGGGTGATGGGAAATGTTATTGTCCTTGCAATAATTGCAAGGGCTTAAAGACGAGCCGAATTTTAATCACAACAGCTGAGAAACATTGTAGGAAACATGGTCACATTGAAGGGGGCATGATTATCATCCATTGGTAAGTTTTTCATTATATGTGTTTATATTGATTGAATTTGTAAATGTATATATCGTCTTAACATTATATATATATAATCACTTGATCATGATCATGGTTTATTTATGTCTATTATTATTATAAATGTGGGGCACCCTAGGGTAGATGATATAGATTATCACGGCTCGGAGAATGTGGTTGTGCAAGCGAACGAACATGGAACTGTGAATATTGCAGATGAAGTTAATAATCCTATAGAAGAAGATGATCATGCGCTAGAAAACACAGTTGAAGATGATGGTACAAATACATTGATCCATAACACATTTAGTGGCAGAGCTAATCATGATGATCAAGATGACTTTGATAATGTTCATGATTTACCTATACTTGAGAAGGCATACGAGCCCCTTTATGAAGGCTCCCAAACAACTCTTCTCTCTGTTGTATTTTTGTTGTTGAACTTGAAGGTTATGAATGGTTTATCAAACATAGCAATCTCACGAATGTTAAGGTATGTCATATATGTCATATTTTTTTATCTCAATTGTTGTTAGTTCATCACTAGTAAATAAAGGATGGAATATGTACCATTAATATTCTTTATATGAACAATTTTTTTTTGTTGTGGATTGATTGGTGAATTTTTGTTACCACCATCAAATATTTTACCTCGCTCATACCGAGATTTATCTACCATTATGAAAGATATTGGAATGGAGTATCAATCAATAGATGCATGTCCTAATGATCATATTATATTTCATAAACAACAAGAATTTGCAACAGAATGCCCAAAATTCCATATCAGTAGATATTGAATAGATCAACTAACAAAAAAGGCACCTCGCAAGGTTCTTTGTTATATTCCAATTATTCCATGTATGCAACGATTATTTAGGTGCAAAAGCTTAGTGCAATTTATGGATTACCATGCATGGAATAGAAGTGGATATGGCATTCTTCGAATGCCTACAGATGGTTCTACATTTAGGGACATGGAAGAAAAATGGCCACACTTTAAAGAAGAACCTCGTAATCTCAAGCTTTCATTGGGAGTGGACGGTGTCAATCCATTTGGAGAACTGAGATCTATTTACTCAGTGTGGCTTGTTTTTGTTATCAACAATAACATTCCTCCATGGATGTCAATAAAGAGGGGCACATAATGTTGTCAATGATTGTTCTAGGTATTTGTTTACATCAATTTTCTTTAACGTAGTAGCATCTCATTTTTCTTATTTGTTGCATAATGACATATTTTTTTCATTCAATAGTTATGTACATTAATTTATATATATTGTAGTAAAATGGTTATAATAATTATGTAATGTTTATGTTCATTCAACTAGGTAAGTACCAAGTTAAAGATATGAATGTATATATTGAGCCTCTTATTGACGAGTTACTAAAGTTATGGAATGGCATCACTATGTATGATGTCTCTAGACTAATAGGACAAAGACAATTTCAATTCCATGCAATGCTTGTATGAAAAATTCATGATGCCCCAAGGCTAACACATTTTTGTGGTATGTTATAACGTTTGACTGCACTTTAACAATATTTAATTTGATGAAGTAGATATCATGCATGTTTTTAAAATAATCTATTCATTATATATAATTAAAAAAATGACATATTTAATCCAATTATATATCATCTTGCGGGTCTTCAAACAAAGGGAAAATTTGCATGTCCAATTTGTGGTCCAAAGATGAAATCTCGTCATTCAACAAGTTTAGGAAAGTAGGTGTTTGATGAGTATAGGCACTTTCTCCATAGATATCATAAGTATAAAACTACTGAAAAACATCTTTTCAATGGGAAAGAGGAGACTACACCAAAACCACAAAGAATGACACCTTGTATATGGAAGTTGGAATATAATAGAATTAATTGTCAAAGTTATACATCGGATCAAATTGTTTATCTATCATATATGATATGTTTTGAATTTATATTTTTATATTGTGTTGTGTTTACTCATGTTGTAATTGACAATGATTGTCGTTGTTAATTTGTTTAACTTATATGCTTCATGAAGGTTGTCAAGGCATTAATGGCTGACTTCCACGACTGAAAATTTATCTCAGACAATTTAGTAGGTTGCCCTACTATGAGTAGCTACAAATTGTGCATTTGTTTGATACAATGCATATCGGAAAAATATAACAGAAAATTATGGAAAATATTGGATGGAAGGCATGATAAAGAAAAATTGTCAAAATTTGTAGTGACATTCAAGAAGCCAATCATGCAATGAAAAATGTCATTCAATTAAATAGCGATGGAGACCAAATTAATATAAGTGCCCTTCCTTGGTTATTAACAGAGCAACAAAGCAATGTTATAAAAGAAGTCATACGAAAAATTTGATTTTCCACAGGATTTGCTGCAAACATAAACAATATAATAACAAAGAAAGGTGAATTTGGGTCAAGGATGAAAATGTATGATTGGCATACCTTCATTAAGGTAATTATTCTGGTATATTATATACACTTGTATAATGCATGCACTTTTCAGTGTATTGTGTTTACTATTTTTGGAAAAAAAGTGAAAAGATCATTTTATAATTGTTGCAGTATGTTCTACCTCTATCTCTCCTAGACAACTTTGACAACAATTTCAAGCAAGTTATATATGATCTTGGAAAATACATGAGGTAAGTAGCGAGATTTGTTCAATTCGTTGTATACATCTTATAATTGCCATTTGTTTTACTTGTTATGTAATATAATATAATTTTTTGTTAAATCTCGTTAATATATTTGTGCCTTGAATCACTTGTAGATGACTGTCATCTAAAGAAATCCATAAAGAAGATATAAATTATTGGAAGAGAAAACTTCCTCGTGTAATGTGTGAAATGAAAAAGTGTCTACCTTCAAAAAAATTCAATGCACAAGAACACTACCTCATACACCAAGTTGAGGAGATTGAATTGTGTGGACCTGTACACACAAGGTCAATGTGGATGTTTGAGAGGCACTTAAATTTTTTGAAGGCTTTGGTTAGACAAAGAGCACATTCTGAGAGTTCTATGTGTTGGTGTAATTAATTAATTATTACACTAGCATAAGTTAACTTAGGTCTTGCATTTAATTAATTAAGTCCTAGGTTGCATTATTAGATAAATCATTTAATAAATAAATGGGATAATATTCCCTTCCTTGTTTGGTAGGATAAGATTCCTTCTAGAAGATGATTTGTCCTTCTAGAACTTATCTCAACTTTTAATAATCATCTAGATAGGGTTCACATGTTGTCACATGTTGTTAGATCAAAACACATGGCAACATCTCATGCACTTTAGGTTTTCACTCTTGCCTATATAATCAGGCACCTTATACATTTGTAATCATGTCATATTCAATTTGGCATCCTTGCATCTTAATGATAGCATGATTTTTCTGCCATTTCTCTCTTGTGAAATTTTTGTCTTGTAGGTGATTCTGGGGGGTTTGAGGAGTTCACCTAAACTCCTACATGGTATCAAAGCTTCAGTGCTGTAGACTTCTTCTCATATATGAGAGATCATTTTTTGGCATGAAGGTCTTGTTGGATGCAAGCAACTATTTTTCATTTTTGCTTCAAAAATATAGCTTCCACTCAGTTTCAGGAAAAATGATTTCTGGGTTTTGTAGCCAGGGTCAAAATCTGAACTGGGTATCTTTTACATTTTTGATATATTATATGGATTTGGAGAAAATTGCAATACAAAAATTGGTGCGTGTCATTTTTCTCTTGGCTGAAGGTTTAAAAAAAATATTCTTTCATCTTCTGCTTGCTGGATCAAAAAATGATTTTTGGGTTTTGTTCTTAGCTTCAAAATATTTCCGTGTTTCTATTTTTGTCCACTCATTGTGAACATATTTTTGAGAAATTAAATCAGAATTAATCCTTTTTTGCTAGAAAACCCATTTCCTGCAGGTTCAATTCATTTTTTTTGAAAAAATCATAACTTTTGGCCATGGCGTCAGATTTTCGCAAATGAGATATCATCAGAAAGCTAGTTTTGACCTCTACATAGATTGGAGGTTATTTTTAATCATGGAGGCAGATGTGAACCTTGGTTTGTGCATGCACTTAGTTTTATTTTCATGCACTATGTTTGCATTTTCTCTGTAGTTTATGCATGTTTTACATTCTCTCCTTTTGCAATCATTGGGTATTGTAATAAATGAACTAATATAAAGTTCCATCAAGGGGGTTCTTGCATCCATCTTTCATGTTGGTGACAACTCATATGAGTTTGTCTGGTTTCTGTTGTCTCCTTTTAGCTTCTTTCTTGTTTAGCTGGACACATCTTTGGTTTGCTTCGGTTCACACTTCACATTGGGATTTTATAGTTCTTGATCCGCATTGGTTCAGATCTTTCTCATTTGAGGGCCATGTTTTTATGGTTAATGTTCCAAAATCTTGATAGTACTCGTCCTATGGGCAGTTTTAGTTTCAGTTTGGCATTGGCTTTGTGAGACAACTTCCAGATTTGTCATCATTATGGGTCCATTCATCTTTTCATCTACTATTGCTTACAGATCTCAAGGTTGATCTAGTATGAGAGTTTTCCAGTGTTCCATGGCATCGGGTCTACTGTCACATGATGATTCTGTTTCTGGTTTCAGTTGTAGATAAAAATATCTTTCCTTGCTTGTCAGATTGTGGTTTCGGTGTTACTCCACAGTGTTCTTCTAGTGCTTATTTATAGTAGTCATCTCATTGTAGGGGGTTTTTATCCCACTAGGTTTTCCTTCTCTACTTCATTATTGCATTTGTAAATGAGTACCTGATCAGACCTTGTTGTCGGGACTCATCTTTGCATAATAATATGCTTCTCCCTAAGTTGCACTTAAGGGGGGGTGTTGGTGTAATTAATTAATTATTACACTAACATAAGTTAACTTAGGTCTTTCATTTAATTAATTAAGTCCTAGGTTGCATTATTAGATAAATCATTTAATAAATAAATGGGATAATATTCCCTTCCTTGTTTGGTGGGATAAGATTCCTTCTAGAAGATGAGTTGTCCTTCTAGAACTTATCTCAACATTTAATAATTATCTAGATAGGGTTCACATGTTATCACATGTTAGATCAAGACACATGGCAACATCACATGCATTTTAGGTTTTCACTCTTTCCTATATAATCAGGCATCTTGTACATTTGTAATCATGTCATATTCAATTTTCCATCCTTGCATCTTAATGATAGTATGATTTTTCTACCATTTCTCTCTTGTGGAAGTTGTCTTGCAAGTGATTCTGGGGGGTTTGAGTTCACCTAAACTCCTACACTATGGTGGAGGGATATATGGTATACCAGACCATGGTGTACATTAGTGAATATCTTCCTAAATTTGCAGCAAAGATCCATGTAGATCGCATTTGGGATCCCAACTCCATTAACAAATTCAAAGGGGAGTACCTGATGGGGAAAGGTAGATTGAGGAAAGTGAGAGGTAATTATAAAATGGTCATAGAGATTAATTGGAATACATTTTACATATGATTTTTATGTATATTGTACTTATTTAATTTTTAATCTTCAATATACATCAATTATAAATTAAGGTTGTATATTGTGGTATTTAACTAATTATACATCGTTTGTGAATTTCAATTTTTTTTGATACAGTTGGTCGAGAGTGGGATGCACTACATTTGTACGTCACTAACAATCTTGATTGGATGGCGGTATGGATTGAATGATGTCAACAATCTGGTCACACATTAACATGGGAAGGTGTGGCTTCATTGGTTAAAGAAGTTCATTGTAATGGAGATTCTAGTGTTACACAAAGGGAAATTGATTTAGCAGATGGTTTAAAAGATAAACAAGTATTTAAAAATATATTAATCACCCATATTATTTAATTATTTTTAAGTATATTTATGTATATATATGTTGATATTGTTTTGTTTGCCTACATTCGGCCAAGAATAAATATGTTTATCAACTGACGATATTGCAATAATTTTTACATGTTTGACATATTGTAGGTGAAACACCACAACGCTATGTGGTGCAATGGTCATAAATTTCAAATCAAAATGTTGGATGACATGAAGAAAACTTGTGATTCTAGTATAACTGTAGTCTTTCAGGTGACTAATGTTTCATTTAGAGGTGACATACATCCAAAAGTCTCAAAAAATCGATACTATGGTATTTTGGATGATATACTTGAGTGTGACTTTAAGTCCTTTAAATTAATTTTGTTCATCATCCTCTGGTATAGGCTACGATTGAATGAAAATGATCCTGAGAGAACTTTTATTGAACATGATAATGGATTTACCATGGTTAATACAAGGTTGATCGTGTGAGTTGGAAATCAGCCCTATGTTCTTCCAAGCCAATTTGAGCAAGTATTTTATTCAAAGGTTCTAGGTAAACCGAGTTGGTCATTTGTTGTTAGACATGATCCAAGAGGAAGGTCAATAAAGTATAATGTGGTGGAAGAAGAAGATACCAAAGAACTAGAAGATGATGTAGATGATATTCAGGATCAACAATTAGTTGATGATGTCCCTGACGAAGATATCGAAGAGGAGGAACAGGATCATGATGATGTAGGAGTTAATGTTCATGAAGATGATATCTGTGTGGATGATGACATTATCAAAACTAATATCGATGATGATGATGATGATATGACCAATCCTTACAATGTCGAATCTAGATCAGATGATATAGAAAAAGAGTTGGATGAAGAAGAAGATCAATGACATTGAAATGTATAAGTTATGCGATTATATTATCTATTTGATATTAATTTCTTGATAGAATTATATTTGACTTATGTGGTTACATAATTAATTCATGATGTTTTTAATTTTTATGCCATTACATAATTAATTTAATGATGTACTTTTCAATGTTTGAAACGTCAAAAAATTAAAACATTTCAATAGTGATGTTAACAACCTTGAAATTAATGTGTTTTATGTTTCATGTGATCATAAAAGATGAAAAAGTCAGTTGTAGAGGTGGTTGTTCAGTGGTGGACATGTAAAGGCCTTTAAAAGGAATAAAGTGATCATTGTAATGGTTGTTGATGGTTGAGGATTTAAAATACAAGCTCTTGACATTCAAAAATCTATGTTTTTCTTTAAAAATTTTGTATTTTTCCTATATGTAGCACTATACAGTCACATGCAGCCATATTTTGATGTGAAATCAATTCTAGGTCATGAAGATATGTGTTAGCTTTGATTTGAATCTAATTTGAGGGCTTAAGGCATTGATTTGAGTTAGAAAGCTTCATTTCTTTGCATACAGCCTGGTTACCCTATTTTTGAGGGTTTTGTAGTCCAAACATGATATAAAGGGGCTTATACACTTTTTGTGATTACTGTAGCTTGTGTAAGAGGCCCCATGGATACTGTTGTAATTGTAGGATGCATGAATAGAGCGTAGGATGAGAAATAAAGAAGGTATAGCTGCTGTCCTCAAGAGTTTTGTGAAGAAAAGTATGTGAAATGAGAGGTTCAAGCCTAGGTTTCAACAAAACATGTATGGGAGATCTGATTTTATGAATTTTTATCCATGTGCAGACCTAATGGGTTCTTTTTGAACACTGAATATAAATGATATACATACACACACACATATATATGTATGTATGTATGTATGTATGTATGTATGTATATGTATTTTTAAATGTAAATAGAAATGCAATTACTAGATGCTCTCCTAGAACAATAAATGCAACATATCATTAAAGAAATCTATATCTATATATATGAATGTGTATTTCTAAATGCAAGTGTAAATAAAAAGAGCATATGGTTTTGTAGTGTTATAGATACAACATATCCATAAATTAATGTAATTAAAATTCTAAAGTCTTCAAGACATAATATGAAATCGATCAAACTATTAAACTACATGAGAAATAAATGAAAACAGTAAATGCATATATATGTGTATTTGTAAATGTAAGTGTAAAATAAATAAGAATAATGAAAATTATAAAAGAATACAAAGAAAGGTTTAGAGTTTAGAGTGGGAGAGAAATAGAGGGTAAAGGGTTTAAGGGTTTAAAGTTTAAGGGTTAATGGTTTATGGTTTAGGGTTAAAGGTAGATGGTGTTGGTTTGTTTTTTACACTATAACTAGGTTGGTCTTCTAATCTACCTATGGGATTTCCAATTCCAATCAAGGGCAATTCGAAGGACCTGGACCAACTAACGAGGACTTTAAAAATACTCCTACACTTTGGGCTCTGCAAGACTTGAGATGGTGAACCCTTAATGTGTTTACAACCTCTGCACCAATATCATAAACAACATTAACACAATAGATAATCCCATTGAATAGCTCAACACAATAGGATAATATCAAATAAAATTGGTTGTTCACCGATAATATCAACTATGTGGAGCATAAGATAACTACAACATAATCCATAGTAAAATATAGTCATTAATTTGTAATTTGTAGCAAGCTTTAGGAAAAGACAAACAATTATTGAACTACACAAATAAGTACAACTTAGAGCAGTGTCATATATCCATTGTAGGAGTCAAATTCATAAGCATCTAAAGGTTTATGAAAGATTTAATATATAACATATAAGATCCCTGACAATATTGCATTACAATTTCATCAGTATGCATTCTCACCCAATATTACTTATCAAATCCTTATACAGAACATATCCTCCTATAATCCCATTCAAGCATTTTAATTAATTCCTTGAATTAAAGCTAAAATAAGGATTATACACACCACAACAGTGAGATGAATGAAACAACCCTTAGTCATCTTATTCAAAATTCGGATATGCATGTACAGTGGAGAGACATGAGTTTGAATTTATCATTTCAACTCAAATGCTAGTACTATTATACAACATTAAATCCCCATGAATTCAAAACCGATTATCAGAACCTAAATTGTATTTCTCTCTAAAACCATCGGACTTTACAATTTTCTTTGCATCTTCACCTAGACTCAACCAAAAATTATCTAACTTGCTAACCGTACTTCTGGCCTTGAAATCCTTCTTATAGAAAATGAAGGAGCAAACAAGTATCGGGCCAGAAAGTACACATGTCACCAGCCAAATGAAACATCTGGTGATATTCTAAAAATTGTTACAACAACCATCACCCTAGAGAATATTCTCATTCATCATGTCAGCTGAGGAAAATTGAGGCAACAACAAAAAACCACAAGAAACCCATGTCGAGACCACCATCAAAGAAAAATTGGAGGCCGTTGTAACTGCAACATCTGATTTACCATCCGTTAGTAATTCATTCTTTTATTCCTCCTTAGTCAAATATTTATTTACCCACCTCTGATATTATTCATCATTCGACCAGTCAAAATTAATTACCTCATTCACCTTGGCATTATAAGGTGTGTATTTTACTGCTACCTGATTTGCATCTCTTTCAAAAGATTCCAAAAATGAGCTAGTACTAATGATTTTATCCATACAGCTCACCAACAAGTCATAATTTGAGTCATCACAAATTAATGTAATTTGATCATTGATGACCTCACCTGCCTGAGCTTGCCACTGCTAGAATGACCTGATTTTCCCTTGCTCATCAATTATATTAGGTAACAATGTGTTATCCCAATCATTGAAATTCTTCACCAACTCCCTAATCTTCCTACTGAATTCATCTGGTAAGGTCTGAAAACCTTGCAATCATTTTACTAACACTTGAGTAGGCTTTAATGATTGGGGCCTATTGTTTGTATCAAACCTTGAGGCCTTATACATGACATCCAAATCATTATCCCTAGGGATCTAATTTTTAATCAATGGTATCACTACCTCCTGATCCCTATCAATATTCTTTATTGCATCTAATAGCAAAGAATATAAAGAATGTATAGATAGCAATTTATTATCAACATTTTCATTCAAATGCCTTAAAACAATAGTAACAATCTCTTTTTTCTTTGAAAGAGATCCCTCATCACTTACCCTCAAAGATGCCTGTAACTCATCAATTCTTTGCAAGAGCTGATTCTTTGTAGGATCAACAGAGCACTCTATTTATTCATCGATTTCTTCTAAAGAAGGGGTGAAGGAAGGATTCTGATTGGGAGACCCTGGTGTGGAAACAATTGGAGAAGCAAGAGGCACTGACCCTGCTGTGGAAGGTAATGTACTGGTCCCTAGAGCACTTGATGTCTCCCCAATCTGTCTATACCTGAACCTTTCCACCTCAGTTTGTAACTCAACATTCCTTTGTTGCATCTTGATGTATTCTTCAATCAAAAGGTTATACTTCTCCATTAGGCTTTTTTTTTCAGCCTCCCTTTCAGTAGTCTTTTGTTCCAATTTTGCCACATTCACAGTTAAACTAGTAGCCTCGATGGTTGAGGTCTCTGAAGCTCTCTTTATTATTAATCCCCCTCTGAAATTTGGATTAATGTCTGTAATATTTGGCTTTCTCCCTTGTGGGGCCAATGCCCAAATTGCCAAGGTTTCATACTCTTCACTGAAAGAAAAATCTTAAAGTGCTTCCTTGACTTCTTCAGATTCTTGCAAGGGATGCTCAAACTTCATAATAGCATTAAAGGCCACTGTATCTGTAATGTCCCATTCAGGAAGAATCAATTCACCAGCCTGACTCACCAATTTTCTACCTTCCTCAGGAGTGATGTTCTTAAATTCTTCCGTTAATTCAACTTTCACTTCCTCATCATTCTCCTGGTCTGACCTGTAAGCTCTTAGTTCTCTTCTCTCCTTACATTTATTTTGATATTCTTCAAACTTCATCCTCCATACCAATTGCAAGAATACAAGAGTCTTTACAAATGCATTTTTGTTTAGAAACTCCTTACATGATTCCATTCTTGCTTTTTGTACACTTTTTCTTTTCATATCTAAATAAGATAAAACTAATTCAGCTGGCCTAGGAGGGGAAGGCATACCAACCTGCATGTCCTAATCAGTAACAATAATTTTATCCATCAAACTCTCATGTGGTTGATCAGTTATTTTCCTTTTAGGGCTTGGCTCAGATGGTGGTGATGGGGGACTATCTTCTGGTGATGACTCTAAATCAATGATCTTAATTGCCCCACGAACTTTGAATTTTGGACTTGGTTGTGAAGGAAACTTCATAATTTGCTTCCCATTTCTGTCTGCTTCTTCCTCATCACTACTGCTATCCTTTTTTCTCCTATAAATGGGCCACTTTTTTGTAGGCTGGTATGCTGGCCTCATTTCAAATGGTTTGGCACCTTGTTCTTGTACACCTAGACTCAACTCTAAGTTTACTTTTTTGGTTTTCAAAGCTCCCATAATCTCTTTGAAGTTCTTCATCTGAAAATCAATTTTCTTATGGTGGGGACTGAACTCCAACAGTGGATCATATTTTGGATCCATGTTGTGCACAATATCTAATAGCTTATCATAAGCTATCCATTTCTCCTTGTTCAACTCCTGCCTATTTAGGTCGAACTCATTTCTGATTAGGTCCTCAAAAAAGTTTAACTCATGCACAAACTTGCCAGCCTTTATTCTTTGTCTAAAAGTGGTAAATAAACCCCCAGGATCATGTGACCACTTTGGACCACATCTCAAATGATAATCCTCAAAGAATTTTTCAAAGTGCACCCAGCCTCCTTTTGAAAAGGCAAAATACCATTGTATAATCAGGGAAAAATGTTCTATTACCCCTCCCTGTGAGGTTGTCCTCATGGATGCAACCTATCTGCCACATAACTTCTGCAAACCCCACTCTTGGTGGCACATTGTATGGTAGTATATGAGGGGCTCCTTGAAAACCATATACCCTCAAAATAGTGCTAACTGGGTATGGGATAATGTCACCCCAGTTATGGCTGACTTTTAATTCTGGCTTCCTCCCCTTTGGCCTGAGGAAATCATGTAATTCCTCAGGAATCCTAGGTACATTCACTATCAATCTAGCCCTCAATCTGGAAGTAAAACAATTATCAAATTGCACATAACTAGTGCTTTCCTTATTACAAGATAAATTTGTAGCCCATATATGTATTGGCAATCTTTCTCCATCAACCGATTGCCTTAATTTCATCTTCTCAAAGAAGAAGTCTACATTCTTGAATAAAAACATATGCATCAGCATAGAATACCAAAATAATTGAGTGTCGGTATCATTTTTCTATAGCTTTGACAGCCCCTCATGTATCCTCTCAGCCAAGAAAGAAGAAAAGTCATATGTGACAGATAAGTTAGGGTGTTGTATTTGCACCCCCATGAACATGTATGTAATGGGCCTCACCGCACCAGGACTGAAACCCGAAATTTGACACAATGAATAAAAAGTGGCCATGAAATGATTTGCAAAATAATTTAATCTGAAAGGTTCCTAGTCACTGGGGCTGATATGAAATCTTGAACCTCCTGCCCTAGCCAGATGAGGTGGAAGCAATTTATCTCTGAAAAGAGACTTCAACTTTGCATATTCTTGCTTCATTTCCTCAAGGTTGATAGGCACCAAGTCCTCACTCAGTTCACTCAAGTCAAAAATTTGTTGAATATCATCTTTATTAATGCTTAACAAAACCTTTCCATCATTATCCCTAATTACCTGTGTGACAAGGTCATATCTTATAGCTACTACCCTAAGCAGGTTTACATCAAGGAAAAAATTTGGTACCACCAGCTTCCCCATATCGTACATCCATCCATTTGAAAAAGGGTGAGGAAAATTCCTCTGTCCATACCACAATCTAAACATTTCCAAACCCGTGAGAGGAACCCTAGCATTGGCTATGTTGGAACAATTGTATACTAATCCCTCCCCCAGGATTTTCCCTCACATCAGAACCAATCCCTTCTTTCTATCATTCATTGACAAGGGAAATTGATCCAGGAAATCATCATACATGTTTCTTTTTAAATAATCAATCTGGCCATAATTTTGCTTGGGTGGTGCCATCTTAGACAAACTAGTGCTTCTTACAACTTCACGCTTCAAATAGCTAGGACTAACCATAGATATGAAATTACAGAACAAAATATTGCAATTTTTTCACAATTTAAATAAACTATAGCCCTAAAAAATTTATCAACAAGCCCTATGATAAGTACAACAAATATTTTCCTTAATTCAAGCACAGAGTGACCGGGAAACATAGAAATTAACTCATGGCTCTTTTCGCAGAATTCCCAAATTCTGGCTGTCAGAGTTCATAACCTTGCTCTCGGCTTTAAAACTGCTTCGCAAAATACTTGAATGCTTTTTGACACACATAAAGCAGGAGAATTGATTTTATTTCGATCAAATTGTGCTAGTAAATGTCTCATCTTACATTAAAGCTCACTTGTGCTTTGCACGAACGACTCCAATCATATTTGATGCAGATTTAAATTTGAGCCATCAATCCTTCATTTTGATCAAATCATCAACGACTACCTTCAAAATAGGCTAACACAATCACCAACATGGCCATAAGGGTCTCACCATACCATATGTTGCGAAGGAATTCCACGTCGCAGTTGCCCACGATATCACAATCGGTAAAATCCTACAATTTCGGATCACACGATGACAGGAAACCATAGATCTTGAGCATCAATGATCTCGTTCCTTCAACATAATCATCGACCCTATCATTAACCCTCGAGCAGCTTTTCCATCGAGATTATAACACATCCATCGATTTGAATCATGTGCATCTTAAGAGCAGTTTAGTAACCCGCATTTTAATGTATTTAAGGCCGGATTAATGTTCCACGGTATTTCCTTTATTCTTTCGGCTTCATCAGATGAGACACGTGGCGACCGCTCGTGATATCATGATCAACGGTGGGGCCATCATGGGATGGCGGGGAACGGTTGATATCAAATGGTAGTTGATCAGTGGTCACGCAATTTCATCCCCCAGAAGGACACGTGGCACCTATCCGCGATATCACAATTGGTAAAATTCCTGCAGCTTCCA
Organism: Sequoia sempervirens; assembly: GCA_007258455.2. Classification (NCBI taxonomy): domain Eukaryota; kingdom Viridiplantae; phylum Streptophyta; class Pinopsida; order Cupressales; family Cupressaceae; genus Sequoia; species Sequoia sempervirens. The sequence goes on along the minus strand of VDFB02370615.1, from coordinate 175,144 downwards.
ATCATGCGATGGTGGGCAACCATTGATATCCGAAGGCAATTTGATCAATGGTAGCATGAATTCGATCCCTTCTGCAAAATAAAAAATTCATTAAAAAGGATGAGGGGACATCACTAGGCCAATGGTAAACAACGACATAAGTTGTTTTTTAAAAGATGAAACATGGGGCCAACCGAGACTTAGGAAATAAAATCCTATGGAGGAAATAAAGTATTAAAATCAAAGTTGGGTTTTAATTTTAATCTGGTGACGTAAGCCTAAGCCATTAACCCCAGTGGTCATGTCGTCGACGGCTTAGCCAAATCCTTTCATTAAATACTAACCATGCAATGTGTAGGTTTTTCAGATTCGAAGATATGGGAGAAGATCTCGATCGTACCTCGCCAACTTGCAAACCTAAGGTGTCACTCTCTTATTTGGTGCGAGGTCAACAAAAGGCAGATGTATGTCCTGTATGGAATGTGGGGTCCAATCTCCACTATTGATCTCATAACCCATGGTTTTAGATTGACAACCAAGATCAAAAGCTAATGTAAATCTATGTTGTTCCCTGCTAGCTCATAGGAGGAAGATGAAGGTTGGTTAAAAGCCGCGAGGTCAACAAGATTGCGATGCATAGCTCCAGCCGTTCAGTTTGCAAAGTGCATAGGACCTTCTGACATGGTAGTTGGTTTTTGAGATGGATTAATGTTATTGGTCATGAGGAAGGTCAATGATGCTTCATTGTATGTCAAACCGAGTTAGCCCGAGATAAACCATTTGATCTGCCAACTCTTCAGGAGATCAACGGGTAGTATTCGAAGTTGGAAAATGACACATGGTGGTCATTTTATCATACAACTGGTGAAGCATTAATGAATTATTCCTATCTTGTGTAGTCATGTCGATCTCAATCTGTGTGAAGATGTTATTGTTGGCAATCATGAAAGGTGATCTGCGGATTCTCATGCAGCTCAAGTTAAATGGTGATAGTACATACGCCACCAAATTGCCATGTTTTCACATGCATTTTTACTAAGCATTGATGAAGGTTGCCATTTCCTCGCACAATAAATACAAGAGGAATTAACTACTAATAGTGTCATTCTTGTAGCAGTTAGAGCACTTTCTGGGTTGAGTCTAATCAAGTTTGAGTGCTTGTCTGACAAGAGAAAATGAGTAAGTCAGTAAGGAGGTCTATTTGTTTGAGCTCACAAAAGCTCATTCCTACTATTTAGGAAGGTGCTTTGGTTGACAAGCCCAGGCTTGTTCCCACTAGATGCAGAAGGTTGCAATTCTAGGACGTTGCTGCTCAATTGGTAGATGACAAAGGAAAGCAGTTGGTGTGCTCTATTACTAGTGTCGGTAGGAAAATAAGGTATGGGAATAGCTCCTCTGGATGCCAACACTCGCCCATTGACCTTACGAGTAAAAATTTTGATGATGTAACTGAGACCGACTCTGACTACTGTCGGTATTTACCTCACTTCAATCAGGGTCCGCCATCTGATGAGGAAGTGATATCTGTGGTGCCATTGGCTATTAAAACCCCAAGTGGATGGACTAGAACCATATTGGGAGAGGACAAGAAAGAAGAGGAGGCAGAGGTTTCCTCTCCTTCTCTAGCAACAACTAGAAGCGGGCGTGTATACTGGGGTCTAAGTGTTGGTAAGGGTAGGGTGGTGGGTAAATAAGAAGTTGCTATGTGGGATGTAAAATTTTGTGTTGATAATGTTGTTGGTGGTGTTGGTTCTGCGTGTGTGGTACATTTTGATGTCGATTGTGTGCCTTTGTGGCAATTTTGTTTCCTTGTTTTTTTGCGTGGATAGCGACAAAGGGGATTTTGATGACAATTTGTGTTCCCTTTTCAGATGGTAGTTACAACTTTAGCTTTCCCCAGTTCATGCACTATGTTTTGCAGATTCAACATGTGGGAAGTTTTGAAATGAAAGTCAAATGCAATGGAGATTTTGTTCAAATGAAAATTTGTGGTGAAATTACATTTGAGCATGAAGCTTGTTGCTCCCTTGTCATATAAAAGGGAATTCAAGGCTCATTTGTAGGGAGAGAACTAATGAAAGCTCTAGCTAGGTTTTGAGTTGAATATATGGGTAGAAAGATAGGAATAGAATAGATAGCCTATTTTGAGTTTTGGATGAATATATGCAAATTATCTTAAATTGTATGTAGATATGACTTATAAGCATGAATAAACATATAATTATAATATATTTTCTCTCCTTATGTGGATTTGAGTGAATTTTGAATGAAATGTTAATGATGTTGTCATTCTTCTTTTGAGAATTTGTTCAATTGTGTGTCTATGTTTTGCTTTGATTCAAGAAAATCAATTAAATGCTTAAATGGAGTCATAAGTTTACAATTATTTACAAAGGATTTGATAAGTAGTAATATATTAGAGAATTGAGCTCCATAATGCAAGGTATTATATAAGTAGTCCATTCTATTAAATTCTTGGGTCATTTCTACTAATGGTAAATGGGTAACTAAATATTTAACTAATGAAGAATAAAAGAATAATATGTAAATGGGTCACTCACTCACTCCATCTATCTCTC
>VDFB02370615.1:57907-170298 GCA_007258455.2 Sequoia sempervirens | reverse complement strand
TAGTTTCTCTCATATTAATATATATTACTATTATATTAAATATATATTATATTAATTATATTTTGTATTATATAAAAATATACATATTATTAATTATTAATTATAATAATTTTATACATATTTAATAATTTTGTTAAAGAATATAATATATAATTATAATAAGTTGAATAATTATATTGTTTATTATGTAAAATATAGCTAATATATACTTAACTATATTGTAGAATATTAAAACCTAGCTAAATGGTGCCAAAATTTTGAACTTAATTAACATACTATAAAACCTAACGAAACAAGGTTGTAGCTCATCAAATTGGAGAAGTGAAAGGTCAATACCAGTGCTGAGGAAGAGTTTGGAGTAGTGAAAACAAGGTCAATGCCAGCGTTGAGGAAGAGTTTGGAGTAGTGAAAACAAGGTCAATGTCAGCGTAGAGGAAGAGTTTAGAGTAGTGAAAACAAGGTCAATGCCAGCTCCGAGGAAGAGTTTGGAGTTAAAACAAGGTCAATACTAGCGTCGACAAAGGGTTTGGAGGAGTGGAAACAAAGTCAATATCAGTGCCGAGGAAGAGTTTGGAGGAGTGAAAACAAGGTCAATACCAGCACTGAGGAAGAGTTTGGAGTTAAAACAAGGTCAATACCAGTGCCAATGAAGAGTTTGGAGGAGTGAAAACAAGGTCAATATCAGCACCGAGGAAGAGTTTGGAGGAGTGCAAACAAGGTCAATACCAATGCCGAGGATGAGGTTGAGGGAACTCAGGGAAAATCGACAACCAAGGGGAAATGAGTACTGTAAGTTTGGCACCCCCATTCTCTTTAACCTTCAATTTTCATGCCTAGTTTCCAAAGATCTTCTCATACATTGGCACCCCCATTCTCGTAAAATGGTATAATATAAGACAAAAAAAAAATAGCTTAGTCTTTCACATTTTTATCCACCAACCTCAGGTCTTGGAAAAACTCCCATAATCTACCCACATCTTGGTTGAGGTCTAGGATTTCATCACACATAGCATTCATCGCATGAGTCTGAAGCAATTGTAGACTTAGCCCAAGTATATGCAAGGCTAAGGTAGATCTAATGAATGGAAATATAGGCATACAATTCTTGTTTAATACCTCCACCAAAAACATATGCAAGGTGTTGGTTGTTTTTAAAGTAAGCAGGTTAATCTTCTAATCTACCTATGGAATTGCCAATTCCAATAAAGGGCAGCTCTTAGGACTTGGACCAACTGATGAGGATTTGAAAGACCTCCTACACTTTGGGCTTTGCAAGACCCGGGAGGGTGATCCCTTAATGCGTTTACAACCTCTACACCATCACCATAAACAACATTAACAACAAAAATAATCTCATTTAATTGCTCCACATAATAGGATAATACTGAATATAATTGGTTGTTTATCAATAATATCAACCATTTGGAGCATGAGATAACTACAACAACATTTCACAATAGAAGATAGTCATTGATTTGCAATTTGTAGCAAGCTCTAGGTAAAGGAAAACAAATACTGAACCATACGAATAAGTACAACTTAGATCAATGTCATATATCCATTGGAGGAGTCAAATTTATAAGCATCTAAGGGTTTATGACAGATTTAACACATAACATATAAGATCCTTGATAACATTGCTTTACAATCTCATCAATATGTATTCTAACCCAATACTGCTTATCAAATCCTTATACAAAACATATCCACCTACAATCCCATTCAAGAATTTTAATTAATTCCTTGAATTAAACCTAAAACAAGAATCATACACACCACAACAGTGAGATGAACGAAACAACCCTTGATCATTTTATTCAAAATTCAAATATGCTTGTACAATGGAGATACATGAGTTCAAATTAATTATATCAATTCAAATGCCAGTACTGTCATAAAAAATCAAATCCCCATGAATTCAAAACCTACTATAGAGACTCAAAACCTAAATTTCATTTTCCCTAAAACCATCAGACTTTACAATTTTCTCTACTTCACCTAGACTCGACAAAAAATATCTAACTTGCTAACCCATACTTTTGGCCTTGAAATCCTTCTTATAGAAAAAGAAGGAGAAAACAAGCATCGGGCCATAAAGCACATGTGTCACCAGCTAATTGAATCGCCTTGTGATATTCCAAAAATTTGTTACAACAATCTCCCCAGAGAATCTTCTTGTTCATCATGCCCGCTGAGAATGGTTGATGTAGCAACCAAAAATTTCAAGAATTCCATGCCTAGACTATCACCAAAAAACAAAACTGGAATCTATTGTAACTGCAACAACTGATTTGTCAACTGTTAGTAGCCTACTCCTTTTCACTCTTCCTTAGTTAAATATACATTTACCCATTTCTGGTACTCTTCATTAGTTGGCCAATCAAAATTGATCACCTCATTCACCTTGACACTATAAGGTTTGTACTTAACTGCCACCTAATTTGCTTCTCTTTCAAAAGACTCCAAGAATGAGCTGGTGCTAATGATTTTGTCCATACAGTTCACCAAAAAATCATAATCTGAGTTACCTATTTTTGAGGGTTTTGTAGTCCAAACATGATATAAAGGGGCTCTTACACTTTTGTGATTACTCTAGCTTTTGTAAGAGGCCCCATGGATACTGTAATTGTAGGATGCATGAATAGGCGTAGGATGAGAAATAAAGAAGGTATACTGCTGTCCTCAAGAGTTTTGTGAAGAAAAGCATGTGAAATGAGAGGTTCAAGCCTAGGTTTCAACAAAACATGTATGGGAAATCTGATTTTATGAATTTTTATCCATGTGCAGACCTAATGGGTTGTTTCTAAACACTTAATATAAATTATACACACACACGCACATATATATGTATGTATGTATGTATATGTATTTTTAAATGTAAATGTAAATGCAATTACTGGATGCTCTTCTAGAACAATAAATGCAACATATCATTAAAGAAATCTATATCTATGTATATAAATGTGTATTTCTAAATGCAAGTGTAAATGCAAAGAGCATATGGTTTTGTAGTGTTATAGATACAACATATCCATAAATTAATGTAATTGAAATTCTAAAGTCTTCAACACATATAATATGAAATTGATCAAACTATTAAACTACATGAGAAATAAATGAAAATAGTAAATGCATATGTATGTGTATTTGTAAATGTAAGTGTAAAATAAATAAGAATAATGAAAATTATAAAAGAATTCAAGGAAAGGTCTCATCCCTTCTTGATAGTGATAACCTCTTCCACACACAACCCTTAAAAATTATGAATAGAGGAATATAATCTTTGAATAACTCAAAGTTGATTCTCTCCTACCTTATGCAATTAGTCATTTTATCCTTACAAATATTTATAGTGATTACTAGAGGCACATAAACCAATTCTTCATAATAGAAGAATTTGATCATACTTTTCCAATGATGGCATTATGAGAAAACCTTAGGTTAAATGAATAATTCCTAGCTAGGTTATTTAAATCATGTCCAACCGTATAAGAGAAGACCGCTGCTATGTGTACCTGGATACCATGGATAAAGGCTAGTCTTTGGGCTCTTTCATCAATCAATCATCCTACCTTAAAACATACCAAAATTATCCTAGCAATTAGACATAGGAAGATTTAATATGACTTAAAAAAAATTTATTGCCAAAGCGTAAACTTATGACTTAACCAGGCCTAGTACACACACCGTCCCCATTTACCAGTTAGACATATGGAAATTAAATGTAAATTTGCTGCTATTTTTAGTCATGTAGGTGTCCAATAAACCACTTGGTGGTGTTTCCCTTCAAGTTTATTCACTTGAATGAAGAGAAAAAGTCCTTTGATTACAATTAGAGAATACATTTGAGGCCTTGGTTGTGTAACTGGTGGACCATAGTCACATTTAACGCTTGTTACAAAGTTTGGGAGTTAAAACGTTAAGTAGATTTGATTTGTGATGGACATATATGGATGGTAGTAATAATAGTTTGCAATTTATCAAGACTTGATTACCTTATAACCTGTGAAATTCTAGCGATGAAATGATAGATTAATCATAATGTCACCTTGGGATCACATTACTATGAAAGAAATTCATCCAACATCCTTATGAGTGCAGGTACCACCAAATAGGTATTTGTTAGATCTTTCTTCCTCGAGCGAGGGAATTTTAGGAAGAGAAGAGGAAAGCAAGACATGTAGTACGTCTAAAAGAGGGATATCAACTAGAGGTCAAAAGATTAGAAGAAAATTCCGTAAAAGCATGGAATTTTTTCTTGCTGAAGGGGGGTCATGTTCTTATGATGATGAGAGCATAGGTGATGTTGAGGTGCCCTTGAGGTACAAACATCTATGGAAACAATGGGTACCCAAGGAACTTCCTCCAATAAACACTAATTTTTGTGTCAATGAGAGGATATATCGAATAGCACCCATCATTACATGGTTTGGGCCTATTTTGCATGGATGGCATAAAGGTCTATTATGACAAAGTTACTGAATTGATGGAGTATGTTGGACCCTGTTATAATTACAAAGATTGGATGCAATTGGTTCGATATACACAAAGTATGCATAGGTATGCACAGTCAGCAAATTATATACAACTAAAAGATAAGGATCAAAATAAAGGAGTGGCTATGTACATTGACAGAAGGCCAAAAACATCAGGGAATATTGTAGGGTTTATAAATAGTACATGACCTAGGTCAACAAATAAGCAACCCAATTGCATATTCGAGGCGCGCGAGGGAAACCGTGTATTCATATGTGCGATAAAATCAATAACTGCAAGGGAAGAGTTGCTAATCGATTACAATTTGAATTGCTTAGTTACAAACACAGTTACTATGGGGTGGTATGTACTATGTACCATTTTACCCAACCTCCAATTAATGACTCCAATATACCATTTTATTCTATGTTTTTTTTCGTAAGTCTATTGGTTTCATTTCGGTAATGTTTTTTTATATTTAATTTTTGTCACAAGGGGACATTGATCCTATGGAGAAGGCTCTGGCCTAGAGCATAGATCTCGATGTATCTTCATGCACTTCTACTCAATAGGTTTACCTCATTGTAATTGTACAAATTAGATACAAGCAAAATGTTTTACTATTATTTTTTTTCATAAGTTTTTTGGGTTAATTTCGATAATGTTTTTAATATTCTTGTTGCAGTCGACTGATCGGGGAAAGGCACCAGCAGTAGAGGAGAGAATCCATTGTGAGGTGCAGTCAATATTTTGTGATGATGACATCACTTATTCATCAAACCCTCTCGATATGATAAAGAAGATCCAAAAAAACATGCAATGAAGAAATGGTTAAGTTGATGTTCATAGTGCCTCAAATAGATGAGATAAGAGAGAGGATTAAAATATTGACTGAGAGATTACAAAAATTGCAAGTAAGCTGTCATGAGGTCTTTAATTATAACATAAGTTCATTCATGGTTTTATATTTTGTACTCTTTTATCTCATGAACTAAAATATGTGTTGTTTTTACAGGGTTATTTGCCTCGTCATGATGCTCTTGGCCATGATCAGGGTACTGCAAGTGTTTCCCAAGGAGTAGGGGGTTGGTACAAGTGTCCATCCTGATCTTCCTATGCATACATCACATCATATGACCCCATCATCTATGCCTATATTGTCGTCTAAAGCATCAGAAACACATACCATGCAAGCATCCATTAATACACCGTCTAGCCACGAACACATGCCAGAACATGCGTCAGGACATGTACCTGGGGATGCAGAGGCCACTAGTACTAGTGATGTTTTAGGAGCATTTCCTGGATTTTCTTGTATTACTAGTATGAGAACATTTCCGGTCACACTTGTGGTGATCGAGGATTTCATTTCCATAAAGATAGAGAAGGTTCTAGGTACTTTAAAATGTTTATAATCCAATTGAAATTTACTTATTGATCGATCTTTTTAGACAATTGATCCCATAATCATTTTGTAGGAAATGATGTTTTTATAAACATCTAAGTGATATTACATTGGAGCTCTTCGGGCCCACCATACGTACATAGTGGAATGCCTAAAATAAAGATTTAAAAGATGAGTTCATTAAACGTTTAGTTGTGTTGTTCGGTGATAAAATATTCAACTGAACCAAGGTCCTTAAGAAAGTTGGTACCTATCTAAAGCATGCGAGGGACCAATATAGGTCACATTTAGAGAACAAAAAAAAGTATGAGCATCCCCCCATGATTCCAGAGAGGGAGTGGAAGGACCTGGTGTCAGATGGAAAGGAGAAGGATGAAAAGAAAAAAAGAAAGACACCACTAGGCCAAGAAAGGTATGTGATACTATCAATAATGTAATTATATACTGATTACTCTTTCTTTTTACATAATCTAACATATTTCAAACTTATCATAGGCTGCCCGACACATCAAAGGAAACAAAGGCAAGACTAGAAAAACACGGGCAACACAAACTTGGCTCTTGTGGTTATATGAAATTAGTCGCACGAATTGTAAGTATCAATAAATGAAATATAGTATCCAAATAATAAATTGATTTTTTTTGGTTTTATCACACCATAGAAGCAAAATCCATGATCTTATGCAAAAATGTAGGGCTCTAAATTCAACAGAGTTCCCACAGAAGATGACCTGAATATTTCCTTCCAGCAAGGCTATGGAGTCGTGGCTGAATGCCTAAAAGTCTTGACTGGGCAAACACAACCTTCCACTACATCCGACATGCAAGTAAATAAACTCAATAAATTTTATTTAAAATTGAATACTTGTGCAATCTATTCAATATTAATTTCCACCATAAAGTAATTACATGCCTATTTGTTTTAAACATTCAAGCAATGATAATACTGCACATGACATTGTAATGTAGCCTAGTGATGGTGGAGCACAACCTGCAAATGAAGGTCATGGTGTGAATTCCAATACTTTAGAGCATGTAGAGCGTGATCAACATGTTGAGCATGATCAAGCTAGAGAAGATCAGGAACATGATGTGGCCCCATCAGGTAAAGAGGACCACTCTAAAGATCTTTTAAACATATTTAATTGCAATTGGTGTATTAATTAATGTAATCTTTTGTGTTTCAACTTTAGAGCATGTAGAGCATGACCAACGTGTTGAGCATGATCAGACTAGAGAAGATCAGGAACATGATGTGGCCCCATTAGGTAAAGAGGACCACTCTCATGTTCTCTTAAACATATTTAATTTCAATTGGTGTATTAATTCATGTAACCTTCCGTGTTTCAACTGTAGATCAGGATTTAGAGGGTGTTCAACATGTTGAGCATGAGTCTATAACAAAAGTTTAGGAACATGATGCGGACCCATCAGGTAAAGAGAACCACTCTAATGTTCTTTTAATTAATGAAATACTTGTAACAATAATAATAAAACATTTCATTTTAACTTTTCTTTCTTATTGCAACAAACACCACCTTGCAGTGGCATCCATGTCATGAGAAGATGATTAGGCGTACATTAAGATCATGAGCAGAGGGAAGAACAACTAAAGGGGGGACAGATATTGATTTAGAAAATGATACTCTACTTCAAATTTTTGTAGCTTTAAAAAAAAAACAAAAAAAGGTGATTGTAATCATATCATGACAACCATATTTTTGATAATATGTAAAAACTGAAAAAATGAATATTATATGTTAATGAATGAATGTGAATATGTTAATTAATGAATGCTATATGTTAATGAATGAATGATATATGTTATTAATGGATGAATGATTGTTATATGTTATTAATGGATGAATGAATGAATGTTATATGTTATTAATGGATGAATGAATGATTAATGTTATATGATTGGGTATGGGGAATTGAGAGTGATGTGAGGGGGGGGGAGGGGCCAAATGAGCTTCCACCGTCACATGGTTGGCCCTGTTAAGTAGAGAATATTAAACTATTCTCAAAACAAAGAGAAGCTCAATAAGGTAATGAACTTTTCAATATAATAAATGCATCATTTGAAGCATCAAATCAATATGCAAAGATGAAAGAAAGTGCTAAATTTTCACTATGGTGGCAAAAAAATGATTCTTTATACCCTGAATCCATGCTCTGCATCATAAGTTGAAGTTGTTTCCATTCCAATGTTCTGAGTTTAGTTTGTTTGTATGGATTTGTATGAATACCACATTGTGTTGTGTGTGGATTTGGTTTCAAAGCTCTGTTTCTTCTATTTTTAGTGGTGACATAACTCTAAAATTTGACTTTTGTGCATAACAGGTTAGTGGAAAAATTGACTGAAGGGTTTAGAGGCTCAATTGAGATAGATACATGGATATTTGGATCTTGTTGTTGATGGGAGGCTTCGACTTAACCATGAAATTTTGTACCATCTGCAGGTATGCAAAAGTTTCTCTACTTACATTCATTCTTGATCATAAATGTTGTAAATGATATTAATGCTTCAAACTTAAGATTTGTTTCATTGTTATAATGATCAAAATGTTATACTTTGCTATACATTTAAGCATTCTCTTGCCCCCTACCCTTTTCTCTCTCTTCCATCCTTTTAAGAATTTTCTTTGTCATAAAAGATTCACATTTCTATCTTATTTACACAAATTAATCTGAAGTGCTAGGAGTGAATAAAGAGATGTAAAAGATGACGGATTATGTCTAAACAACAATTTTCCATCTTATAGCTAATTAAATCCTTAATATTTGAATAGTTTAGAGCTCGAATAATTCTTGTATATGCATGTGTAGCAATAAGGGAGCCTATGTGAAGATTGAAATTTAAAATATCACTTTGGCATTTTTCCTTAGGCAATGAAATGATATTTTGAGTAATACAAACCTACACACACATTGATATTTTTCGGCATTGCATTGGAGAATTTTTTTTCTCTTATACCTACCCTCGGCTAGACATGGAGGTATATAATATTGGTTTTTGGGTTTATTCTGTAAGTAGTTAATTTCATAGAGGAAGACTAAAATCTTCTTAATGTCCTGTGTTAGGTGTGAAAGCATATGAATCACTTGCTGAAGGCACCATTTTGTATTCATCCAAAAACTGGTTTGTTCTTCTTCTTTTTATGTTTCTTGCATGTGTTTTTTTAGGCTCTAGAGATGTATCTTGGCTCTTTCCTTTGCACTTTTCATCTATTTTGATTATTACAGTAGATTTTCCTCATAATTTTTCATGTAGATCTATTTGTAGCCTTACTTTCTACCAATCAATTTGCAAACCACTCACAGATTAAGTACCATTTCACTAACTTGTAGTCCTCCATTACTTCATATGTTGCAGGTTGTGTCTGTGTGCCAATAAATCCTGATCATGATTGTGAGAACTTTAATCCTACAAGTGTACCTAATCTTTCTCAAGTAAAAGTCTTACCTTATTTTATAGTACTTTAAATGGTTAATTGAAGGTGCTTCTTTATATCTGAGATAGTTGAACCCTGAATTAAAATATGGTATTAGATGGGCAGTATAATGATAAAACTGAGGTCCATTGAACACAAATTGTGAACATAATTTACTAGACTATGAATAGTGTTACAATTATAATTATTTCTCCTTAACCTACCTTTGCATTAATGAAAACGATAACAGATATTGGAAGTTCATTACATGTCTCATGTATGTGTTAGTATTTTAATTTTGTTTAAGTTGTTCAAAAGCTTGATTATGTCAAGAATATGTTCTACAAGCTCTGTTATCTTGACACTACTCAACATTTTCCCTACACATTTTCTCTTCAATCCAGACATTTCTTAACTCCTTCCCTTGTTAGCCCTTGGTTTTTCTCAAGTGTAATGCTTTTTCTATGCATCTTGTAGTCTGTATGTATGATCAATCATCTCAAGCGTAATGCTTTTTCTATGCATCTATGCATCTTGCAGTCTATATGTATGATCAGTCATTAGTCTCCGGGATGGTTTTTTTCAATGAATATTTAAAAAAAAAAATTGCATTGTTTCGTCGAAATTTTGATGAAAACCACCAACAAATCATCGAAAAGGTCTGACGAAGTTTCTATAGCTATGACGAAGGCTTTGTCGTAACTCCTTTCCCATTTTGTCGCAAATTTGATGAAATTTTGTTGTTGTTTCGACGCTACTCCTTGCCCATTTCGTCAAAATGGAGACAAACTTCTGGTGTTGTTTCGACACTACTCCTTCCCATTTCATCAAAATTGTGATGAACTTCTGGTGTTGTTTTGATGCTACTCCTTGGCCATTTCATCGAAATGGTGATGAACTTCTGGTGTTGTTTTGATGCTACTCCTTCCCCATTTCGTCAAAATTGTGACAAATTTTTGGTGTTGTTTCGACACTACTCCTTGCCCATTTCGTCTAAATTGCGACAAACTTCTAGTGTTGTTTCAATGCTACTCCTTGCCCATTTCATCGAAATGGCGATGAAATTCTGGTGTGATTCGTCAGTGGATATATGAAGTTTTCGTCGATATTACAATGAACATCTGAGTCATTTTATGATGCCAACGATCGACGAATCTGTGCCATTATTTTGATATTTAATTCATCATTGGCCTTTCGACGAAAAAAAAATGACAAAAATGTTTTCGTCATTTCATCACTTTTCTGACAAAGATTTTTCAAACGACCGATGAATGTCTGTTGGAAAATGGTGTCAAATTCAGTAGTGCCTATATTAATGTTTTGACTATGAACATAAAATGCATAAATGTACATGTGTAAATTTAAATTTCAAACAATAATATAGTCCATAATTTATGTAACATATTAAGTGCATGAAATAATGTCTAGAGTACAACCCGTGAACTAAATTCCAACTAAGTACTTGAGCCATGAAATATAAAGTCCAACAGAGTACATGAGAAACTAGAAATATAGTCCATGAAATAAACAAATATAACACATAAAATCACATGTTTCTAGGTCGTGTACTATCTCTATAATCAAGAGACCTCTTCACGCCATGCATACTATGTGGATGACCTAAAACACTCTGTACAAAGAGAAAGATGAAATCATATGTAAGACAATGAAAAATTATTTAATGACAATTTAATTTATAATCCATCATAAAATTAAATTACCATCATATCTGTGTCTAGATGCTCTGGTGCACCTGAAGCAACCTCTAAATTATCTAAATCAATCTACATAAACAAGACAAATAAATTTGAAATTAGATGTACAACTCTACAATTAAATTTTTTTAATTCAATTTAATTTATAATTTATCATATTTTAATTGTACAGAATTTTGAGGTTGTGCACCAGGCTCTTTTCCAGGACCTGTCTATACATGCTCAACTACAAGATGTGTCTCATGCTATAAAAGAAAAAGAATATATAACAAATCTCATATTATGTATATATTCAATTTAAAATTTAAAATTTAAGTTATATTTAGAATATGTAATTTATAATTGACTTTAAATATAATAAAAAATTTAAATTACCATTTGATCCAAAGCCTACTCTATATGTCCTCCTGGTGGTGTAACTATGTCTGGGTTAGGGCTAAAATTTGCACTAACAAAGTCCTACAAGATCAAAATTAAAGCATGTACAATTGAATTAGGTTAATATACATATATATATATATATATATATATATATATATATATATATATATATATATATATATATATATATATATATATATATATATATTCAACTTTGCACATTTTGTGTAGAAAATTTTGTAAACAACCTCGAAATCAGTGGCCTCACAAGTAGTTGCAACATCAAATGTTTGCCTGATGCCCATTCTCATTGTGGTATCAACCTAGACATACATGTACATAGACATTTAACGCTTATAATATTTACAAGCGTACATGCATGTATTTCATATATCTAGTGAATTCAAAATTCATAAAATTGTAACTATACTAATGTAAACTTCAAACAAATTTACAATATGAATGTACTTGCCCATGATCTATGACACCTGATAGTGGAGGAGTGGTTGAAAATCCCTCAGGAGGAGTCGACATGGATGTCAGCTGACTCGCCTAAACCAACATAAATATTTCAAACATAAATGTGATTCAACTATAAATTTAAAACTCAACTTAAATTTATGATTTCATTTATAATTTTAGAAATTGAAATCAAAATACTCCATAAGGGTTTCCGAGTACGACTGGTGTCGATGTATGTACTTGTGGAATAGATGATTGCCCCATCGTTAGTGTCATCTGTACACCAAAAAAATTGATTATTAAAATGTATTACAAAATTTTCTTTGATATATGCATCCATCAAAATTCTTATAAAATGAGTGTACATAGATGCATATTTATACTTGTGTCATAGTGTCCTCAGGCTAATGGTCTACTATAAGAAAATCTACAAATGAACTGATGTGATTGTTCACGGTCCTTTTGGCACAACAACATGCAAAAAGAATATTGCTACTCTATTTCTCCTGAAAGAGAAAGATGATCACATGGATATCTCAACTCCCAAGGTCTATGTAGTTGGTTCTCAACTGTGCTAATGTTGCTCAATTGGTCAATGTAACAGTAATGTTCAAGGGGCCTGTTGGTGTTGAGCTTCTGGATTGTTGTAAGATCAAGCATGAAATAAAACCTAATTTAACTGGGGTTTTTAAAGAAATGACAAAAGATAGGCCAAAGCTTTGGAACAGAAAAGAATGACGATTCTTCTAATTCAACCAGACTTGCTACCTTTCAAGGAGTTTGTTAATCAAAACTACAGAACAAAGTTAACTTGTGATTGAAACACAATCCCTTTCATTCAAAGTGCTAATTCAAATAATAGATTTTTAGTTACTATTTAAACAAAACATAAAATAAGAATTCGGTCCTTGAAAGATTCTCAAATCAAATGATTAACTTAAAACAAATATCATATAGGAACACAATATGAAGTAGATTAAACTCTGATTGCTTCTACTATTAGTGAAATAGATAAGCAATATTTACAAGGTAGGCACAATCACCAGTGTACAGAGAATCTGTGATTCCAAATTGTTTCCAACTACAGTAAGAGAAATTGGAAAATACATTACAGCCAATACTGAACTTTGCTACTAGACAAGAAGAAAAAGAAGCTCTCATTACTAAGAATCAAGATGCAACTCTATCTCCTTTTGCTAACCGACTAACTCCTAGATTTTCTTCTGACTATCTATTCTAACACTATATCTTCTATTTTCTCCCTTGGTTCTCTCTACCTCTAACTGTATCTTAAAAGTTCTAACCTTTACAAAGAGGCTAGAATGCCATTTATACAAAATGTACCAAAAGAATGCGTTGTCCCCCCTGTATTAAGGCCTACAAAATATTTGATTCGTTGGTGGGAAGGTCAGCTCTCAGATCTTTCTGAGAAGAGTTAATGTTGTATTCAATGAGAAGCCTTGTTGTCCGGGTCAGTGAAGGCTTGAGCTTAGGAGAAGCCTCTTGATCCTTTTACAACTGCAACATTTACTCTTTGTCTTCGTTTCCACCTTGAACTCTTCTAGGGTCACCTTGAATTCTCCAGGGCACTTTACCATTAATATTGATCAACCTCTGCCGGTGGTTACTACAGCTGTCCTTGTGAGTCACAGATCCTTCCTTCCTTCAGCTTCCTTCATGTCCCAGACTTCTGTTACAGGTTGACCATCCTCTGGAACATCATCAGGCCTCCTTGTAGATTCAATCATTACACCCGAGCCGATCCATCGCCTCCTTAATCTTAGAATGAATCCACCTGACTTGCACTTTGTTGGTCATCTTACACAAGGATGGTCAATCGATCAATAGGTCATCTTCTTCTGATTGGAGGAACAGAGGCCACGTAGGATTTCCTGGCAATAAAAAGTGGTCCATATTGAATCGAATGTCGGTGAGACACTCATCATGTCTCCCCGATGTGATTATCGCTTTTATCAACTATTGGCATAGTGCAGACCGGTCGATGAGACCCTTTGTCGAGCTTCAAAAGTCACATCAAGCTCATGTTTATGTTGGGAAGACAATCCTACTTCAGGGAGACCTTACCATGAACTCCTCTTCTCCTACCAAGCCCCTTCTTGCTTCAGTGTGACCTTTTTTCATCACCAAGACCTTTTGGCGAAGGCAGGATCCCTTGCCGAGCTCCACCTCTGTCGGTGTGGTCCCCTTTCTGTCAGCAAGACCCTTTTGTGGTTAGGGAGACTTCTCGGCGAGCTATCCTTGGTTATACCAATGCCTCTGTCACTGGAAAATCCATCGCTGTCGGCAAGACCTTCAACGAAATCCTTTTCATTCTCACCGAGCTCAACTCTTATCGAAAAGATGCTTCTCCTTTGGTGAAACTTTTCACCGAAGGCAACACCTTTCGGCGAGATCCTCTTTTTCTTTCGCTCCGACACTCCAGAGTCACCCAGGCATTTTTCCGAATGCATTTGCTCTTGCTGAAGGCAGATCCTATCGGTGAGACATCTCCCAATTGCCAAGACTTCATGGCATGGAATCTTGTTTTGCCGATGTCGTTTACTTCATGTCGGGGAGACTATCACACATTGGGGAAACCTTTCCCTAAGCCCTTTCTGTCATACTGAAGACACAACCCTTCGGTAAGAATTTTTCGTTTCGGCCAAACCTCCTGCCGAAGGAAAAAATTATCGCTGAGCTCAAACCTTCGGTGGGACCCTCTTCCGTCGGGGAGAACTCCCACAGATCACCTTATGTCTCACCAAGATTCAAATTGAGTCTCAGGTGGGTTGCTGTGACTTATCAGAATCGGGGAGACATTACATCGATCACCCTATGCCTTATCGAAAATTTCCCTAAGTCCACCCTTCTGGTCACCAAGACATACTAATTCTCTCACCAAAGACCACCGATAGAATCCCCTTGCTCTATGTCGGTGTGACTTTTCATAGTCTCCAAGACGTCCCTTCGAAGAAAAGTCTCTCACTGAATATGAACATCCTTATTGCTGGTTTGTGAGACTTGAAGCTTTCGGCAAGACCATCACCGAAGGAAACCCCCTCATGCTAATAGGATACTCCTAGTCACTATGATGATGATCAATGTCCTGCCGAGATGCCTGTAGGTGA
Organism: Sequoia sempervirens; assembly: GCA_007258455.2. Taxonomy (NCBI): domain Eukaryota; kingdom Viridiplantae; phylum Streptophyta; class Pinopsida; order Cupressales; family Cupressaceae; genus Sequoia; species Sequoia sempervirens. The sequence continues at coordinate 155,297 of VDFB02370615.1, read as the reverse complement.
ATTCCACTCGGCGTGACATTCCCGGGGTCTTGCCGATAGGAAACACAGACCAAAACTTAACAAAATGCATTATGGGTCAGGGAGACCCTGATAATCTCATGCCGATAGGACCCACAATGTAAAGTATTCAGACTTGATGGAATTTATAGTGCAATATGGCCAAACATGGGGAAGATATTCCCATGGTGGGACTTGTCTAACAAATTTGTGAGTACGAACAACATGCAAAATCATCAAAATTTTGTAGTTCTAACACCCCTTTGGACTTCAAATGGACAGAGCCAAGCCACCAGTCGGTGAGACATGAGGAAATTCTTGCTGATTCTTACCTTAGAGGATTTTGTGACCAATTGGATTGAAGAATGCATCCCAACTGAGCTCCCTTGACAAATATAATCCTATATGTGATTTAATCCTGCATTCAACAAAGAAAACCATAGTAAATATCCCACAAACAGAAGTTAATTAATCAAAATCATCATTAAAAAGAATCCTATGTCAGTAAGGTGTCGTTAAATCTTTGAACAAAATGATCATACAAATAGTTCAAGTTTCAGGTCGACCCATGGAATCCAAGCCAAGGAGGAATTTCGGAGAATTCTGAGCCAGGCGGATTCCAGCAGAATAAGCATGAAAACACCCATTAGAAACTTAATCTGATCATTACCAATCAAGGAACAACATGCGAGATCTTCAAAATATTGTAAATTAATCATAAAATGCATCATCGTTTATTAACCAATCCTACTTCTCCATACTTCTTCACATTCCATCAGATTCGGGGGAAATCTGTGCAGGACAGATTTCCTCGAAGAGAAAAAAATTGGGAAAATCCGGTCCATGCGGAATTCCGCGAGGACCAAAAATCCATGAACAACAACACTTAGCTGGAGTTCTAGCGAGATCTGGGAAAATCCCGAACTCAGGAGAAAACCCAAATTCCAACTGAGGCATAACCAAAATTAGATTAAACAGAAAACAGACCCAAGAGGAAAATAAAGAAAAAAGAGAAATCCCAAGACCAAAGCCAATAAAAAAAGGCAACGAAAGAAAAAAGAGAAGGGGGACCCATTTTGTTCCATATCAAAATGGGGTGGTTATGCAAGGCATAACAAATGGCGACTCGGCTGGGAAAATGGTTTAACCATTTTCAAGAAGCTGAAGGATTCCACTACCCAAAACTCCTGGCTCATGAACATCACAACTCCAGTTGGGTCAGTTATAACAAGCAAGGTTGAGCTAGAATCTCAAATGTAAATCAACACTAGCTACCCCTGAATCTATGTGTGTGCTTGATTGTGCATCACTCTTTTATAAAGTTTTCTCGATCTTTCAGACAATAATTTGCAAGATTTGAGCTACATAAGTTGATTCCCTTTAACTGTTGTGCAATGATATCCTGGGCATTGCTCCGCTGCTAGTCAAGCATCCATAGCCCTGGCAGAGATACCTCTAGTTTCCTCACAGTATTGCTCTACTGCCAGTCAAGCATCTATAGCCCAGGTAGAGATACTGGAACCACCCATTCATATTGAACCCTTTTCTCTTTAGATAATTCTTTTCCTTTCTCTTTTTTTTTTGTTTTCTCATAGAGTTCCAGATATTTTATTTCGTTCTTTCTTAGTATGTCAGATGTTTAACATCTGATCTGGGTTGAAAACTACCATGGACCTCATAACAACACTTGGGAGATCAGATTTTTCACTCAAATCCTAAAACACTATCACCCTAGGACAAATATATCGATATAAAGGAGACGAATCTTAATGATTTGTGGTAGATTCAGAGGAGCTAATGAAAGCTACTTACTTTGCACCTTATTTTTAAAACTTTCCACAACTCTTATTGACAATGAGCATGAACAATGAGTTGAGGACAAAATCATCCCACGAGAAAGCTTGAAAAATATCTAAACTACTTTTCTCCTTGTGACCATAGTATACTTTAGATAACAACCCACAGTTTCAGATGGAAAGGACAGATCAATCCCAAAGAACAAAACAAAACACAAACCATAGAACAAGGGAAACATAAAGACAATAAGGAAAGATAAACAAACAACAAGCTATTCACAAGTAAAGGGTGAATTACTTACACAAAGAGCAGCAGGTTATTTACAAGCAGAAACACAGAAAGTATTTACAAAAATACAAATTATTTACAAACAGGAGACAAATAAATTATTTACATAAATACCAATGAATTATCTACATGCAAGACAAAACTTAACAAGCTTTATGACTCAAAATAGTGCTTGAGAAACTGCCCATTGACAGGCAAGGGAACAGGTTCTCTAGTTAAGCTACTCAGTCTGAAAGCATTCTCCCCTAGGATCTCAGTAATCTGATAAGGACCTAGCCAAAGTTTGTCAAATTTTTGGTGGCTTCCCTTCTTTTCACTAGCCTTATCCCACAACAATACCAGGTCAGATATCCTAAAAGCCTTGATTTTGGCTCTTTTGTCAAACTAATGTTTGACAACGCCCTAGTGCTTAAAGAATTGTTGCAAGGTGGTATGTCTTTCTTCCTCTAATTTCAACAGAGCAGATAATCTTACTTCTATCCTATTGTCACTAGAGTAGAATTTCTACATGAACTCAAGGATAGGTATTTGCAAATGGATAGGAAAGACATGCTCTTGGCCATATACCAACTTGAATGGTGAGGTGTTTAAAGCAGCCTTAATCCTAGTCCTATCTGCCCATAATGTGAATCTCAACTGGGTATGCCAGTCTCTAGGTTTATGCTCTAACAGATTCTTAATTACCCCTAAGAGATTCTTATTGGTTGACTCTACAACTCCATTGCCTTGTGGGTAATAATTGGAAGAATATTTCAAAACAATTTTGTGATCATATGCCTAGGAAATAAACTTAGCAGAAGAAAAGGCAGAGCCATTGTCACATACTAGAGCGAAGGGTACCCCAAACCTTGTAGTGATGCACTTGGTGAGGAAATTGATCACTACCTTTCTGGTGCTGTTCTTGTAGGGTATAGCCTCCATCCACCTCATGCAGTAGTCAATAGTAGTCAAGATAAACTTGTGTCCTAGAGAAGAATTCAGGTTAATCACCCCAATAAAATCTAGTGCCCACTGGGAAAATGGTCTTACCTCGTAGACGGGCTATAAAGGAATAGCTGCATAGCGTTCCCTTGGTGCAAAAATATGACAGATGTGACATGTCCTCACATGTTGATGGGCATCTTTGAATACATAGGGCCAGTAATAACTAGATCAGAGGATCTAGTGTGCCAATGAATCTGTAGAACCATGACTTGTGCCATGTTTCCCATGAAACTCAGAGATCACATGTTGAGCCTCTTGATGATCAAGGCATCTCAGGTATACTCCTTCAAAATTCCTCCTGTATAGCAACCCTCCTTTGAGCATGTAATGAGAACTCTTCAGTCTTAGGGATTTCCTTTGAGTGGCATTCATTCCTTCTGGACATCGATTGTTGAGCATACAACAAATGGTATCAGCATACCAAGGGTCGTTAGAGAAAGATTGGGTCGTATATTGTTGACAGATGATGTTGTTGCCAACATTCACCATGGACTAAGATAAGCTTGTGCCCTTGACTAATTTCATAGGGTGTATCTCCAGATCGAATTCTTGCAGGATGGCCATCCATTTGCCTCTCCTTTCTCCTAGCTCACTCTGCATGAGTACGGACTTTACAGCTGCATCAGGAACTACATCAACGATTTGGCTTCGGAGAATGTAATGTCAAAACTTCTTGACAGCCCAAACCAGCTCAAAAGCTTGCTTCTCCAAAGGTGGGTATTTGATTTCCACGTTTTTGAACGGAAAGCTCATGAAATCAATCGGTCTCTCCTTTGCCTCTTCTTTTCGTTGGGTTAAAACAGCAGCGCATGAATGCTCAGAGGAAAAAGAGTAAATGTAGAATGGCCTAAGGTAGTCAGGGCTAGTAAGGACTAGCACTTCTGAGATGGATCGTTTGACTTGTGAAAATGTGGCCTTTGCTTCATCAGTCCACTCTACCTTGGCATCCTTTTTCATCATTTCGTTCAGGGGTTTCACGATTTCAGCAAAGCCCGTGATGAACTTTCTCACAAAGTTGATTTTCCCAAAGAAAGACCTCATTTCTTTCTTGCTTCTAGGCCGGGTGATCTTCAGGATGGACTCGACTCGATCTCGGTTGATTGAAATCCCTCTTTCAGAAATTATGTGTCCCAGCAACTTCCCTTTAGAAACCCCGAACACACATTTTTTTGGATTCAATGAGACTCCATACCAGATGCATCTCTCAAGAACTTTGGCTAAGTCCGCAACATGATTTAATCGGTCCTTGGAGAACACTGTCAGGTCATCCATATAGACAATGATGCACTTACCGATTAGGTCTTTGAACGCTATGTCCATGGTGCGCTGGAAAGTTGCTCCAACATTTATCAGACTGAATGACATCCTCCTATACGCAAATGTTCCCCACTTTGTAGTGAAGGTTGTCTTCATTTTGTCTTCACAGCCGACCATTACCTAATTATATCCAGAGTAACCATCTAGGAATGATATTATTTGAGATCCGTTGATAGTCTGCAATACTTCATCCAAAGAAGGAAGTGGGTAATTATCCTTTTCTGAGGCTCTATTCAAATTTCTGAAGTTGACACATAGCTTGATCTCCTCATTTTTCTTATGGATTGGGACTAAGTTAGCCACCTAGGTTGAATGGCGTACACAAAAAATTATCCTTGTAGAAATCAATTTTTGAACTTCCTTAAGGATTAATGGCTCAATCAAAGCATTAACAGGGCACTGTTTTTGTCAAAATGGCTTAGCTTCAGGCTTCAGTGGAATAGTATGAGTCATTATAGTAGCATCAAACGTCTTTAGGTCTTCATATCCCCAAGTAATTGTAGAAATATCTTTTTTAAGTTCCTTCAATATGTCTTTCCTAATTGCTTCAGGGCAGGCCTTCCCTATGTAGACATTCCTTTCAGGGCCAAAATCAGCCAGGTTAACTATTTCATATTCGCCTCCCTTTTCTTCAGCTAATATCTTCTCCTGAGCCCTTGGATCTGAGTCAAAAATTCTCTCCAAGGTCACCATTCCCTTGGGAATGTTATTATTCTTTAAGTTAAGAACTCCTTCTGTATCACATTCCTCAAGGTTCCAATCCCCTTGATCTCTATTGGACTCATCAATAATTTTCCCCTTAAAAACATCTGAGCTTGCTAAGAAAGCAAGAATATGTCGATCATCATCAAAGACTTGAAAGTTTGTGATGTTGTCAAGAACTGTAGGGGTGGAAATCAATTCCACTAAGAATTTTTTGAGATTAGAGCCTTGCATAGGTTCTAGGGTGCTTGCAGCAATAGCCAATGAATCAGCTACCTGATTGTCTTCTCTAGGGATTAAGCTAATCCCAAAGGCATCAAAGTCTTCGATTAGATTCCATACCCTGTTTCTATATGCTGCCAGCCTTTTATTGTGATAGGTGTACAGGCTGCATACCTGCTTGATAACAATTTCTAAATCTCCCCTGACCACCAAGGCAGTGACCTTCTTCTTATGTGCAAATATCAATCCCCATGCCAGAGCTTCATATTCTGCCACGTTATTAGTGCATCCAAATTGCAACCTGTAAGAAGCAAAGAAGGTTTTCCCTTGAGGGCTGGTTAGTACAATTCTAACACCATTGCCTATCTTAGATTTGGAGCCATCAAACGTGAGGGTCCACAGTTGATCATGGGTTGGATTTGATTCTTTTGAAGTTGTTATGGGTGCTTGAGTAGAATGAGCCAAGGGTGGGACTACTTGATCATTGGGATTAGGTGTAGGGAAAGGATGCCCTATAAATTCTTTAGGTATGGTCCCCAATTCCTGCTCAGTTACATCATCTGACATGTGGCTATCCTCTTGACAGTCATTTGTGCTTTTGGTTAACCCCTTGGGTTTAGGTATATTTGTGGGTGAAGGGGTGTTAAGAAAACCTTGAGGTTGTTCCTTATCAATATGCTGATTTGGACATGTGTCTAGAGTAGGTTTGATCTGAGAAGGAACTTCCTTTGAAGGTATCCTATCCTTGGTCAGCATTGTTGCTTCTTCAACTTCAAATGGGAAATGGTCTGCAATGGTCTTAGGGCGACTTGTGCTAGCTTCTTTATTTTGGGCAACATGATCTAAAATGTCAATGCAGGGTTGGCAAGTTAATTCAGAGTGATTTTGGTAGTGTACCCTACACCAATTAGGGAGAAGGAGACTTTGCAGATCTACACCTTCTCCCAAGACCAGCTGATCTTGTTGCAACTTTCTAACTAATGCCTACTGATTTTCATCAATCATAAGATCAGAGGGCTTTTGTATGGGCAGTTCTTTAGGATCAAGAATAGAAAAGGTCAAAGCTTCTTCTCTTTTATAAACACCTATCCCTATTTCGAAGTAGGCTACCTCATTGGGGAAATCATATTTCGTGATGATGTGCTTGAGGCGGGGCTCACTTTCAATCCTAATCTAAGTTGAGACCCCTCTCCATGGTAGCCACATATGTTAAAATTCAAGGGAAAGATGTCCCCCTAGACTTTTCATCATATCTCTGCTTAGCAGCATACCATAGGTCTCGAGAATATCTACTACTTGAATATCTATGTTGGTTAGGATCCTAGGATCTGATCCTACTTAAACATGTATGTTTCTTAATTCCCCTACCACATTAACCTCGGTTTTGTCAAGTTGGATAACCTTCTTGTTTGTCTGGACCGGGTTCAATCCTAACTTCTTACATATAGAGAATGGCATGACATTGCCCAAAGCCCCTGAATCCAACAAACAATTATGTAGGTTTTTCCACAAACTCTTAAACTCAAAAGGAATGGTGGAGTACCTACTTTGTTTTTGTACAAGGCTACATTCATGTCTGCAGTAGGTGCCACCTTGTTCTTTCCTTTTGATTTGTCAGATTTCTCTAAAGCTTTCAAGATTCTCTCCCTTTGAGCAGGGCACCACTTTAAGATGTCAAAGAATGACAAAGAAGTTTTGTTTCTGCATCTCAAAAACAATATCAAATTCCATGTTATAACTTGAGTTATTTTTGGCAACACCAAGCGAGTTACCTTTGTTATGGAAGTCGGGTGGGCCTTTTGGTGGAGGAGGATTATTATCAGCACCTTGATTTTGAGGCACCATATGACTAGGGGGTGCTGATGTAGTGAATGGTTCCTTACTTTGATTCCTCAGGAAGTGTCCTCCTTTCATCTGAAAGGCTTGAGCATCATATGAATATTCATCTGGTTCATTCTCCTCTTGCCTTGGGAATGAAGATTCCTCCTCAAATAGGTCATAAGTCATTGATGTATCTACCAAGCCGCCTCCATTGTGAGGGTTCCCTTGGAATGTTTGGGCATCTTATTGTGCCATCTTGACCATCTTCTCCACTTTAGGGCAGTTGACCTCAGAATGGGTTGCAGTATCATGCAGCTTGCACCAATTAGTCATGAAGTTGAGGTCAGCCACGTTTGCAGTATGTGTCCTCTCCTCATTTGATTGATAGTTATGAGAGACTCCCCCATTATTGGGCCATGTATTCCATTGCTTTTTGTTATTTGGCCTTTGATTATATCCTTTGTTTTGGTTTTGGTACCCTTGGTTAGAGGAGTTTTGGCCTTGATAACCCCTTTGGTTGTAGTTGTTATGATTTTGATAACTACTCTGGTTGTTTTGGGAAGGATTCAATTTAAGTTGAGCCATGTCATTTGTAACTTGGGATAACGTTTTCTTCAAGGTTTCTACCTCATTTGTAAGCTGAATTGTCTTTTCATTTTCCAAATTCTTAGCAACAGGTGGCTGACCACCCTGCTTTGGTGTTCCAATTTGGTTATGATGACCATGGGAACTTTGAGGAAGCTGTGATTGTTGAAAGGGATTAGAAGTTACAATAGCAAAGAATGGGATAGGTGGTTGAGTTTGCAATTCATACATAGGCCCATAATGGGAAGGAGACATTCCTGCGATAGTATTGAATAGAGGAGTTGGGCTATACGTCTGATATCCTATCAAAGGGAAACCTCCTCCCAGGCCTCCTTGTTGAGAACTGATTTGTTGCTACAGCTTGATAGCTAGATGATAGACTTTGGATAGAGAATCAATATCAGCTGGTTGATAAGTCCTTTGTAAGAATAAGCCAAGCAGGGGGTCTATAACTCTAAAGTAAGCTTGAATGGCACTATCCTCAGTGACTAGATAGGGATCTTGCAATCTCCTATACATTCACTAGAATCTGGTATTGAACAGGGGAAAGGATTCACATGGCTCTTTCCTCATGGTGGCAAATTGGTGGTATAAAAGAGCTGGATCCACATACACCCTGAACTGATTAATAAAGGCATTTTCCAAATGTGTCTAGGTCAGAATGGAACCTTGAGGAAGATTAAGGTACCAATTGTATGTAAGGGAACAACTTGTAGACCACATCATGGTGAGCAATCTGAGCTCTGGTACAAGCATCCTTGAAAGCTTATATGTGCTCTTCAACACTCCTTGACTTGCCATGAATATACTTGGGGCATAACTTCTTAGGGTTCTTGGGCATATTGTGAAAACCTCCAAGGATAGTCCCCAATGGAGAGGGATTATTCTGAAAGAACGCCATTGGTTTGGGTGGTGGTGGTTGAGCTAGCTCTTGTATGGGTTGAACCAGCTGCGATGACAATCGAGATGAATTGGATGGTAGATGGATGGGTATCCACTAGGGTATTGGTGAAAAGCCTGGTGGGGTGAGCGGAGCTGATAAAGGTGGTATGATAGTTGCCCCAGCCTTGTGATTCTTGTGTCTTGCTGGGGTCTTGAGTTCTATCAAAGGTGGTGGGTTTTCGGCTGATCGAAGAACTCTACGAGACCTTTCTGGTGAGAAAAATCTAGTGTTATCTAGCTTTCCCTTCTAGGCCCTCCTTCTAGCGCTAGTTCATGTTGATGGTCCTTTGGCACAACAAAATGAAAACAAAATATTGCTACTCTGTTTCTCCTGAAAGAGAAAGATGATCACATGGATATCTCAACTCCCAAGGTCTATGTAGTTGGTTCTCAACTGTGCTAATGTTGCTCAATTGGTCAATGTAACAGTAATGTTCAAGGGGCCTGCTGGTGTTGAGCTTCTGTATTGTTCTAAGATCAAGCATGAAATAAAACCTAATTTAATTGGGGTTTTTAAAGAAATGACAAAAGATAGGCCAGAGCTTTGGAACAGAAAAGAATGATGTTTCTTCTAATTCAACCAGACTTGCTACCTTTCAAGGAGTTTGTTAATTAAAACTGTAGAACAAAGTAAACTTGTGATTGAAACACAACCCCTTTCATTCACAGTGCTAATTCAAATAACAAATTTTTAGTTACCATTTCAACAAAACATAAAATAAGACTTCAGTTCTTGAAAGATTCTCAAATCAAATGATTAACTTAAAACAAATATCATTGAGGAACACAATATGAAGTAGATTAAACTCTGATTGCTTCTACTGTTAGTGAAATAGATAAGCAATATTTACAAGGCTGGCACAATCACCAGTGTACAGAAAATCTGTGATTCTAGATTGTTTCCAACTACACTAAGAGAACTTGGAAAATACATTATAGCCAATACTGAACTTTGCTACTAGACAAGAAGACAAAAGAAGCTCTCATTACTAAGAATCAAGATGCAACTCTATCTCCTTCTGCTAACTGACTAACTCCTAGATTTTCTTCTGACTATCTATTCTAACACTATATATTTTATTTTCTCCCTTGGTTCTCTCTACCTCTAACTGTATCTTAAAAGTTCTAACCTTTACAAAGAGGCCAAAATGCCATAGATATAGAATGTACCAAAAGAATGCATTGTCCCCCTTGTATTAGGGCCTACAAAATATCTGCTTCACTGGTGGGAAGGTCAGCGCTCAGATCTTTCTGAGAAGAGTTAATGTTGTATTCAATGAGAAGCCTTGATGTCTGGGTCAGTGATGGCTTGAGCTCAGGAGAAGCCTCTTGATCCTTTTATAGCTGCAACATTTACTCTTTGTCTTCGTGTCCACCTTGAACTCCACTAGGGTCGCCTTGAATTCTCTAGGGTACTTTACCATTAATACTAATCAACCTCTACCGGTGGTTACTATAGTTGTCCCTGTGAGTCACAGATCCTTCCTTCCTTCAGTTTCCTTCATGTCCCAAACTTCTGTTACAGGTTGATCGTCCTATGGAACATCATTGGGCCTCCTTGTATATTTGAACATTACACTTGAGCCGATCCGTCACCTCCCTAATCTTAGAATGGATCCACCTTTCTTGCACTCTGTTGGTCTTCTTACACAGGGATGGTCAATCGGTCAATAGGTCATCTTCTTCTGATTGGAGGAACAAAGGCCACGCAAGATTTCTTGGCAGTCAAAAGTGGTCCATATTGAATCGCATGTCGGTGAGACACTCATCGTGTCTCCCCAATGAGATTATCACTTTTATCAACTATCGGCATAGCATGGACTGGTCGATGAGACCCTTCGTCGAGCTTTAGAAGTCACATCAAGCTCACTTTTATGTTGGGAAGACAATCTTGCTTTGGGGAGACCTTACCCCAAACTCCTCTTCTCCTACCAAGCCCCTTCTTGCTTCGGTGTGACCTTCTTTCATCGCCAAGACCTTTTGGCGAAGGTAGGATCCCTTGCCGAGCTCCACCTCTATCGGCGTGGTCCCCTTTCTATTGGCAAGACCCTTTTGTGGTTGAGGAGACTTCTCAGCAAGCTATCCTTGGTTATACCAATGCCTCTGTCGCTGGAAAATCCATCGCTGTTGGCAATACCTTCAACGAACTCCTTTTCATTCTCACCGATCTCAACTCTTATCAGCAAGACCCTTCTCCTTCAGTGAAAATTTTCACCAAAGGCAACACATCTTGGTGAGATCCTCTTTTTCTTTCGCTGCGAGACTCCGGAGTCACCCAAGCATTTCGCCGAATGCATTTGCTCTTGCCGAAGGCACATCCTATCGGCGAGACATCTCCCAATCGCTGAGACTTCGTGTTGATAGAATATTTTTTTGTCGATTCTGTTTACTCCATGTTGGGGAGACTATCACACATTGGGGAAACCTTTCCCCAAGCCCTTTCTGTCATACTGAAGACACAACCCTTGGGTAAGACTTTTTCGTTTCAGCTAGACCTCCTACCGAAGGCAAAAGTTATCACTGAGCTCAAACCTTCAGTGGGACTCTCTTCCATCGGGGACACCTCCCACAGATCACCTTATGTCTCACTGAGATTCAAATTGAGTCTCAAGTGGGTCGCTGTGACTTATCAGAATCGGGGAGACATTACATCGATCACCCTGTGCCTTATCAAAAATCTCCTTAAGTCCACCCTTCTGGTCACTGAGACATACTGATTCTCTCACCGAAGACCACTGATAAAATCCCCTTGTGCTGCGTCGGTGTGACCTTCATAGTAGCCAAGACCTCCGTTCGAAGAAAATTCTCTCACCAAAGATGAACATCCTTATCGCTGGTCGATGATACTTGAAGCTTTCGGCAAGACCATCACCAAAGGAAACCCCCTCATGCCGATAGGATACTCCTAGTCGTCGTGTCGATGATCAATGTCCTGCCGAGATGCCTGTAGGTTAATTCCACTCGGTGTGACATCCCTGGGGTCTTGCCGATAGGAAACATAGACAAAAACTTAACAAAATGCATTATGGGTCGGGGAGACCCTAATAATCTCATGTCGATAGGACCCACAATGTAAAGTATTCAGACTTGATGGAATTTATAGTGCAATATGGCCAATCATGGGGAAGATGTGCCCATGGCAGGACTTTTCTAACAAATGTGTGAGTATGAACAACATGCAAAATCATCAAAATTTTGCAGTTCTAACACCCCTTTGGACTTCAAAAGGATAGAGGCAAGCCACTAGTCAGTGAGACATGAGGAAAGTCTTTTTAATTCTTGCCTTAGAGGATTTTGTGACCAACTGGATTGAAGAATGCATCCCAACTGAGCTCCCTTGACAAATATCATCCTCTATGTGATTTAATCCTGCATTCAACAAAGAAAACCAGAGTAAAGATCACACAAATAGAAGTTAATTAATTAGAATCATCATTAAAATGAATCCTATTTCAGTAAGGTGTCATTAAATCTTCGAACAAAATGATCATACAAACAGTTCGGGTTTCAGGTCGACTCGCGGAATCCAAGCCAAGGAGGAATTTTGGAGAATTCTGAGCCAAGTGGATTCCAGCGGAATAAGCATGAAAGCACCCATTAGAAACTTAATCTGATCATTACCAATCAAGGAACAATATGCAAGATCTTTAAAATAGCATAAATTAATCATAAAATGCATCATCGTTTATTAACCAGTCCTACTTCTCCATACTTCTTCACATTCCATCAGATTATGAGGAAATCCATGCGGGACGAATTTTCGCGAAGAGAGAAAAAAATTGGGAAAATCCGGTCCACGTAGAATTCTGCGAGGAACAAAAATCCCTGAACAACAGCGCTTAATTGGAGTTCGAGCAAGATCCAGGAAAATCCGGATGGGGTGGAAAATCCTAAACTTAGGAGAAAACCCGAATTCCAACTGAGGTAGAACCAAACTTAGATTAAACAGAAAACAGACCTAGGAGGAAAATGAAGAAAAAAGAGAAATCCCAAGACCAAAGCCAATAAACAAAGGCAACGAAAGAAAAAAGAGAAGGGGGACCCATTTTGTTCCAAATCAAAATGGGGTGGTTATGCGAGGCATAATAGTGACCAGATGAACCACCAAAATCTCTCCGTCCACTTGAACTAGGTGTGGCCTGATCAGGTCCATAGCATACTTGATGACAACTAGTACATATATGGGGGACAACCCTCGACACTCCTAGAGTGGTACTCGGACCAGCTCCATAAAAAACTCCTCCATCATCATCGTCTCTATGCTCCCCACCTGGTATCGTAGAAGCATGCTGATCAAGGTCTCCTTCGAGTGTACTAAGGGAACCTAATGTTGAGACAAGAGCTTGATGATCCACAGGTGTGGGAATGGGAGGACCAGGGGCAACAACAAGGGGTTGTGCATGCACGAGGCATTGGGGATCAACCCTTTCCCCTAACCTCTATTGTGGCATGCCGCCACCAACACTCTGAAATGATCTAAAATCAAAATAATTGGGATTTTTCCCCAAAACAAACTCTACATACAGTTTTCTCAAAAAATACAATGGGCACTCCCAATTAGCATGTGGGGGACTATCAAAAACCATATACCATCGATCCCAAAAATGTGCACTCATATGTGGATGTATGCACCACCTCATGTATATTCTAGATTTTTCGGGTGGAATGGGTTATTGAGTGAAGGGGTCAAGAAAGTAGGGGGATAGATGGGATTTCATTATTTTAAGGTCTAATATTTGTTTGTAAGAGAGACTGTCAGAATAAAATTGTCTCATTTGTGTTCTCTCTCGTCGATGCCTATCAAGATCAGAATCAATCATCTTGATGGCATCAACAACATTTTGCATCACAGATGCAAAATGTCTCACATGTGGTGGAATCAATGCTTGAATCTGCATAGCATTTATTTTATTTTGTAAGGATGCAACTTGATCATTTATACGTGCTCACAAGTGAGCCTAGTTAGATACGATAGGTGTTGGATGTGGCATATTAGGTGGAGGGGGAGGTGGAGGGGGAGGGGGAGGTGGATGTGGTTGTGGCTGAGGTGGTGGATTGATGATATCATCAATGTTAAAATCATCCATGATATGAGATATAAATGTGCACCTGCATTAAATCATACAAAATAGGATGTGCATACATATATTAAGATCATATATTTAATTGAAATAGGATGGGCAACATATATATTAAGATCATATATTTAATTGAAATGCACATATATATACATTGATTGAACCATGTCCATACAAAATTCAAAATTTAACATGTACATACATTTAAAATAAAAAAATATGATGCATAAATTGCATGCGTACAAATCATTAAACTAAACTATGTACATACATACAAATTTCAAAATTTAAGAACAATATGCAAATTTTTAATACATGCACGTACATACTAAACAATAACTTGAAACATTCACAAAAGCTCATTTTATGTCTAACACACACACACACACACACACACACATATATATTACAATTTTTAAGTATGTGAAATCATGATCTAGTAGATAGTAATAAAATATATACTATTATATATTGTTCATTATAAGTTCATAAATTCCACCAAATTCATAAATCCATGTCACTAAAAATATCCATCTAGAACCAAAATCATAAATTCATGTCACTGAAAATATCCATCCAACCAAATTTATAAATTCATCACACAAAATATCCATCATTCACCAAATTCATAAATTCATAACTATTTAAGATCATTGTCTTAATTTAGAAACTATTGTGGCTCTCTACTACATCTCTTCATTTCTTTTTGTTCTCCTTTTCAAAATTGGAAGTTCTCCTCTCCTTTAGCCATTGTCGATGCTCATCTAAGATCCCATCCATAGCCCTGAAAACATCAACAAGGGTTTGCATCCTAGATGCAAACATCCTCACGGGAGGTGCAACACATTCTTCATTTTGAATAATGTTGATTTGATCTTGGATGGTTCTAACATTGGCATTGATTTGTGCTTGCAAACGAGCATGTTCATCAATTTCAGGTGGTGGAGGTGGGGGCTTACGAGGTGGAGTGGGTGGAGGTGGAGGTGAAGGTGGTGGAGATGGATGGCATGGAGGTGGATTGTGAATATTATTGAATGGATCCAAGTAATCCTTAAGATATGAGTGAACCTGCATTAGATTTGTAATTTCAAGATGTAAGATACATGTTTAGGAAATACCTTTAAACCATTCAATATAAATGGCCTTAAATAATTGAATAAAAATGATAAAATATGTAAGCCTCGTTTATGTCTAAGGCACACGTTACTTGAATGAAAATACAATTAACGATTAATATTATATAATCTTGCATGATCTTATTATTGTTAAATTTGGTTGCCTTGGGAAACTTTGAACACCAAATTTTAAGAACTTCTTTGATTTCCTTAAGAAATGTCATATTGGGACCCCTTAAGAAGTCAAATTACGATTTAGGGTGATAGGATGGCTTAAGGAGATCTACATCTAGTGAGGTCCTAGGAGAAAATGACATGACTCAAGTGAATAAAATTTGGTGAAGTTTCCCAAGGCAACCAAATTTCATTAAGAGCCTTTAAAGAAAAAATGATGGCTTTAGGGTTTAGGTTTTAGACTTTAGAGTTTAGGGTTTAGGGTAATAGGATAGCTTAAGGGGATCTACATGTAGTAAGATCCTAGGACAAAATTACATGGCATAAGGGGATGGAATTTGGTAGAGTTGCCTAAGGAAACCAAATTTCATTAAGAGCCTAAGAAAAAATGATGGCTTTAAGGTTTAAGGTTTAGAGTTTAGAGTTTAGGGTTTAGGGTAATAGGATAACTTAAGGGGATCTATGTAGTAAGATGCTATGAAAAAATTACATGGAATAAGGGAATGAAATTTGGTGGATTTTCCTAAGGCAACCAAATTTCACTTTAAGGTCAGGTAGGACAAAATGAATGGTTTAGTGTTTAGGGGTTATATTTTAGAGTTTAGGGTTTAGGGTTTACAGAACTTAGGGTGGAGTTTTGGTGCCCCTTGGAATATAATGAACTTGCAAGTTAGTGAAGAAAATTTTCTTGTGAAATAGTTGATTGAGATCTACTCTTGTTTCAACCAACCAACCTAGATCATGAAATATCATTCATATTATAATCTTGCACGATCTTATTATTGTTAAATTTGGTTTCCTTGGGAAACTTCACCAAATTTTAAGAACTTATTTGATCCCCTTAAGAAATTTCATATTGGGACCCATTAAGAAATTGATTTACGATTTAGGGTGATAGGATGGCTTAAGGGGATATAGATGTCTAGTGAGGTCCAAATTTAGTCATACTGTGACCTCATTGGTTCATAGCTCTAGGTAAAAAGTTTTTACCCCTCTAATAAAAAAAAGTATCATGTTAAAAATGAATCAATCTATACATATCACAAAAATAACATACATCTATCAAAACAAGTAAAAATTTCCTCCTCCATTAGATGATATCAAAATAAATATGAAATATTTTAATAATTATACTTGCAATCACTTATTAATAAGTTATATCATACATAATTTTAATCACATAATAAAGGAATATATATACATATGTAGAAGATACAAAAATAAAAAGAGGCTACTCACATGGATCTTGATCCTTCTAGGAAGTGCCTAGATTGGTGTATTTCGTGTAGGACTCTATGTAGGTGTTGGGACCTTCATCTCTCTCCTTGTATATTTCCAACAATCCCACTCACTCCCTCTATAGAATTATTTCCTTTGTTATTATAGTTCTTTTAATATTCTAAATTGACCTCTTATTTATAGGAGCATAATATGAATCCTCCTCCTCTCTCTATTGTAATAATAGCCTAGTTCCTCCAACCTATCATCATGTACCTCCTCCCTTTCCCATGTAATAGGTGTACCTTAGGTGTTAAATGGTTCCATCTTGGTCTCCTTATTGATGCATTTCTATCCTTCCACATAAATCTATATAGTATGAAAATATAGGTAATTTAATGGTTATTGAATCCCCCTTAATTGCTAAAGAATCCATTATGCTTGAGAATGGGTGGATTATTATCTAGGATCACATCTTAAAAATCCCATAGAAGCCATGGTATGCGTTTCTTAATACATATATTCCCATACAAACCTCTTTCCATGTATTATCAACTCTCCTATATAATAGACACCTTACTATTTAAATTTCATATGATATATACCCAAGTGTTTCCAATTGGAATTGCTATAATTATACTTTTATGGTATTCTAGATATTCATAATAGTTTTCATAAATCTACAAAATAGACCCATTCTTTAAATTGAACCTACATAATTTTAGGTATGTGCAATGAAAGAAACTTTACCCGTAGCACTCTCATTCGTGCTCTCCTATCTTGTGGATACAATAAAATAAAGCTTTCTTCCAATGATTTAGATCCCTACTAATCATGTCTAAGTGTCATAGAGAGTGATCATCCACTCTTCATAAACTTGTAGAAACCAAAAGGTTTTATATTATGTGTTCAAATAAGTGAAAACATTACAAAAATCTATATTGGATGGTGACAACAAAGGTTTTTTTAAGGCAACCAAATTTCATTTTAAGGTCCTAAGACAAAATTCAAATGCTTTATTGTTGAGAGTTTAGATTTTACAGTTCAGGGTTTAGGGTTTAGCAAACTTAGGGTGAAGTTTGGGTGGCCCTTGGAATAATTTAGACTTGCAAATTAGTGCTAATTGGAATTGATTGTACGTACTTGGATTTACGAATTTGCTAACTAAATTTGCAAACAAACATTGATAAAATTTATGAATTTTAACTATTCTTTAACATATTGTTTTCTAATCTAATTATAATTTAACATTGAAACTAAAGTTTAACATATTGTATTCTCCATACAATGCAAATAAAATTTAAAACATTTAAGCCATGCAAATTATATTTTTTGAGCTCAAAATTACCTAGTTTTCAAAATCAAAATGATTTGTTTGATTTCAATTTAGGATTTTAACAATTTTTTTGTTCCAATTCAATTTAGGGTTTCAATTTCTACGCAATTAGGGTTTTTAATGTTATTTTTTCATTTCAGTTCGAACTAGGGTTTTCAAATTCTTTTTTCGTTTGATTTGAATTCAGGGTTTCAAAAGCTTGATTAGGGTTTCTAAATGCAATTTTTTAATTTCATTTCAATTTCTAGGGTTTTGAAATGCAATTTTTTTGTTTCATTTCAATTAGGGTTTTCAAATTCATTTTTTTTCATTTAATTGAACAATTTAGGTTTCAAAACCTAAATTTTGTTTGTAAAACACAATTCAAGGTTCATTTTTTATTTCTATTAAAAAATCTTTAGGTTTCATTGCATTTTTTGATCTATTTCTACAATTACTCATTTCTACTCTAATAGGAAAAAAATGCTCAAAACGTGAAATAAATTAAAAAAAAATGCTAAATTCACTTATTTTATTCACAATTTCAATAAGAAATGGAAAAATGCAAAAAAAGGGGTGTGGGCGGGTACTTGGAGTTGTTTGTGGAGGTCATTGTTTCCTGTACTCGAGATCCCATCTGCTGCAAAATGAACTTTGTTCATTTTAAAAAAAATAAATAGCATTAGAAAACGGGATCCCATTTTTTATAAATCAGGATCCCGTTTCGTAGTAATTGAGATCTCATTCCTTCTCCGTTGGTTCAGGATCCTTTCAAAAATGGGATCCCAATTTTTAAAAATCGGTATCCCATTTTGTATTTAGGCTCGGGATCCTAAAGCTAAATGGGATCCCAATTTTTAAAAATCGGGATCCTGTTTTTGCAATGTCGATTTCAATTTTTTTGGCTAAGGCAAAAACTTCCATGTTTCGTGGACTCAACTTTGTGCACTTACCCATATATATATATATATATATATATATATATATATATATATATATATATATATATATATATATATATATATATATATATATTGAAATAACCTAGTAGTTTATAAATCACATTCAATTTGATACAAATTCTATTCTTACATATTTTTGAAATAATATAGATAACTTATTCAAAATTTTACGTCGAGTTGCCTAACTCTGATTTTTTTGAATTTTTCGCCACTTAAGGGCCTATTTTTTCATGATGATCCTGTACATACCCAAGCATATGTCTTCTTTTTATGAATATTAGAACCAATGAACCTATTCCTTCAAATTCAAAGAGGTTTCCAATACATTGGTGTAATCATGAGGAGATAAGAAATAACTTTTGGGATAGGTGGTGAATGGTCTTTGACCAACCTCCATGTAATAATTATGAGGTGCCACTATATTTTATAAGAAAACTATACTATGATTTTATCCTTCATCAAATTCCCAATTACTTTTATATGAGGGTGTTTCAAGGTAGAGATAGAGGCTTTTCCCAAAATAGACCAGGAGCTCATCGGGTAGATAACCATGCACATCGAAGAACACTAGCACAAAGACCTATTTGTCATGTGATGGTTCTAGTAGCCATTAGAGAGAGTATGGAGGCACAAACTCTCCATGTAGTTGCTAGCTTGACAAACACCATTATAGAGCATATATGTCTTGTACCTACTAATTTACCTTACTAGGGACTTAGGGGGCTTATTCACATGTTAATTTTACTTAGGATATAATATTCCTTCTAGAAGTCTTAGTTGGATTTTCTAGATCTTATATTTTTAGCTTTAATTCTTTCTTCCTAGGTTGCTAGGTTTTTAGTTATCTCATGTCATAGGATTAAGACACATGCCACAATCATGTTTAATCCTATTCCTCAACTTGCATATATAAGCAAGGTCATTGTACTTGTTAACTACTGAAATTGCACCCTATCTAAGTTGCATGATTTAACAAGTTAAGTTGTAGGACTTAGCATTCCAGAGAAAAACATGAGAAGACCTATAAAGTTGTGGGTCACTTATAAACAAAGGTCAACCTCTGGAGAAGGTCGACTTCCTATGGTGTCACCTAAAACTACTATTTTTTCAGAGGAAAATGGAGAAGGAATGCTTTAAAATGAAAACTGGTAAAAACAATATTTCTATTGTGATATGTAACCTAAATGTCAAGAGCTATGAACATTTAGAATGACATACACTTGAACACTGTTGACTGATATTGAACTGCACAACATGTTAGTACAGATTTATACATGAATACTTTGCAAAAAGGTTTGACTTGCGTACACTTTCAAGAAAGAAAGGTAACTTTCATAAATCAAAGGGTCATAAACAACTTTAAAACACAATTTACAACCTGCATAACCAAAATTTTGCAAAAAAGGTATAATACATGAGACAAAGCTACAGGGAAATAGAAAATCTCACAAGAAGCTTGACCAATCACCTGATGATACACAATGCTACAAGAATAAGAAGGAAAAAATAACACAATCAATAGTATTCAAGGTATTCTCTGTATGTCATAGTCCAAAATGAGTCACAAAACATGCTGTAATCTCCAAAGGACTATAAATGTCACAATGCAAAAAAGTACATATCAAAACTAACTACCAAAGTGAGACTATATCGTCAATTCCAACTAGTTCCACCAAAGAAGGATCTAGAAGCTGTTGGGGTTAGATGCAACAAAGGAGCCCCAAATTTAGCATGTAAATCCACTCCTAAAATGATCCATAATGCAGAAAAGGTCAAGGCAAGACTTTATCCACCATAAACATCCCTAAATTTTCTCCAAACTTGGTCAAACAAGCCTTAAAAAGGGAAAAAACAACTCCCTATATGCTTGGGATGTGTTTGCCAATGTTCTTCAACTTCTTCCTAGATGCTTGCAAAATCATAAATTGAACCATATCTACTATCTCTCCTCATCATGCGTTGAGAACTCAAGGCATATCAGTTTGCATTAGAAATAACATTTGAATCTTAAGTGATTTATAAAATATCACCTAAGTTAATGTTTTACATTTAAAAGTGGAATGCAAAAAAAATGAAAATGCATATTACGTGAGACTTCAAGTCTTACCCCATAGTGAATGTATTATTCCTTATGCATTATCTTTTTAAAAGATAGGAAAAAATACCTAATCTTATATCAGCATATGTTAGGGTTTAAACCCTAAAAGCAAAACAAAAAAAAATGAAAAAAAAATCATTTCATTTGCCTCAATGCTTTTGGAGGAAGCTGCCAACACCATAGGGTTTGAGGAAGCTTTGTAAGATGATTTTCATGGTGGATACTGGAGTAGAACAATGATATTTCCTCTGCATCATTTCATTTCATTCACTTTGTAATTTTTTGGAAACTCAAGTGTGCCACCATCAGAGGGTTTCTATGGAGTTTTCCTGCATTTTCATGGAGAGTTTTTGCAAAAACAAACAGGCAGAGCTTCTTGGGTAAGTTTTGTTCACTAAGCAAACACCTACATCTTCTTTTGTTTTTCTATACAAGATATACTTGCTTGAGCTTTTCCTTTTTGTGCATTTCAAACATTTTTTGTAGAAAAAAACAAAAGAATGACCGCGACTTTATCATTTTTTTCATTTTTCCAAAATGAAAATGCCTTCATTTCTTTTATTATTTCCTATGCATTTTCATTTTTTGGGTTTTCAAAAAACCTGTGGCCATGGGTTTTATGGTTTCTCTATTGAAAATTTGGAAACACCATTTTGTTTCCACTATTCTTTAATCTTCTCAGGCTTCCATTATTTGTTGTTTTTTAAACATGGGTACATGGCTAACAACATTGTCATAATCACCTTGTTGTGATAAAATCATGCTTGATTATAATTTGAATGAAATTTCATGGTAAAGTAAACAGTTAAAACAAGAGCTATCTTAGTCGACTACTCACAAAAAGAAAAGTTCCCTGTGAATTGAAAATGGTCTGCAAAATATTCAATGCCATTGCATAACACAGGCAAGAAGGTCAACCATGCACACATTATGATCAACTGTAGGTGTGATGCAGTAAGGGTTATTCATGTGATTGAAGTATGTGCAACCCTCATTCAATAAACCTCCATGGATGCATAAAAATAGAACACAAGAAAAGCTTAAAATGATAGGATATGTTCCAAAATGATTCATTAATTCAAATATTTTGAGAGCATCCTTAGAAAATCCATTCTGTGGATATCTTGCAATCACGACATTCCATGAGATTACATCTCATTTAGGAGTTATGTCAAACAATTCATGTGTCTTGTTTACTATTCCACACTTTGCATACATGTCTACTAGGGATGCCGCACTTTACCATCTGACAAAACCCCTTTATTTTTTATGCTTTGATGGATTGTTCATGATAGTTAATGTCAACACTCATGAGCAATGAATTTGATGGATGCATTATCTGCCTGCTATCTCATTATTTATTTACTTGGAATTTTAGGTTCCTCTCACTATGTACAAATGTCATAACCCCATGCCATGATTGTGGAAAACATTGAACTTTATCGCTATTCCTTGTCTCAAATGACCTTGTTTTCTTCTATCTCTTGCTTTTAAAATACACATTTCATGCTCTTCCTATTTACTTTATTGTCAATGCATTTGTCACACATGCTCTGTTGATTCTAATATCTTATCATCTAATGCATGATGACTGTGTCTTTTGTGTAGCATGGTTTTCGTTGTACGATGTTCCTCTCATGTATTAAGGATTGTCTTCAATAAAAAAATTCAGCATGATAACAACTAGGTCTGCAATTTTTTCTAGTTACACAACACCAGCCATAGCTAGGCCTAGCCCCTGCTACAAATGTGGAAAATTCAAAAGATGCCCCATTCTTGATACTATCCTATCTGTAACCCTTCTAGGTTCTCTTGACCATGATTGAAATTTCTTTTGAGATTTTCTTGAACTGTTAGTCTTCCAAAAATCTAATGAAAATAGCCACAAAATATTTGTTGAATGAAGGAAATCAAATGTGTATATTGGATGAATGAATTCCTCTCAAAAACTCTATCAAGGCATATTAACTACATAGTATCAATGATAAAACTCTCCACATTTTGGGAATGAGATCCTTGGAATAGATAGGCTGCAAGTGATCTTGTGTATGTCAGGCATTAGATATTTTATTATTGGAACCATCCCCCTTTCACCTTGCTGCCCTGCTATATCCCTAAGAACAAGGGTAGAAACATCTTCCTCTTGCAATATACCATGTGGCATTTGATCTCATGATATTGTTCTCTAGCTCTTACTCTAGCTATTTGCAATTAGTTTTAATACCATGATATTACATGCATCCTTAATGATTTTCTTGAACAAGTATATGTTACTTATGGCAGTGATTGAAATCTCACTATCATAGATGATGTATGGTTGCTTGAGGGAACCACAAAGAGATGAAACACCCTCCTATGCTTCTTTAATGCATAATAATTTTTTTTTGTTGATCTCAACCCTTATGGGAGTCCATTTCACCCCACATGCTGTAATTTGATTAAACAAATAACACTTTTCTTGTATCTGCACATGAAGCAAACAAGTTAGAAAAAAAATGCCTATTTTAGGTGCGTATGTTGACCTGATGGTTTTCCTAGACACCTAAAGCATGCATTTTATATTTAATGCACATTAAGATCAATCTATACTTGCACAGGTGAATGTTCATATAGTGTCTATGATTCTTTCATTGCTTAGAGCATTGCTCTAACATCATTGCTTTTGCAAGATGTAGGAACTAGGATCAATGATGAGCTAAGAGGGACAAGCAGTTCGGGGTAACAGTAGAACAAGATGATGCCAAACTAGTCATTCTTAGGCAATTTTCCTTATATGTACATTTATTTTTATTTACTTATTCATGTATATGCTTTTCTCAATTTGTATTGAATAAGCTAAGTCATTCTCATGGCTTGTGTGAGATAATGTACACTTATACATTCAATATTGACTACTTCTTTATTCAAGAAATATTTGAATCCTTCTATTACATGCATATGTGTAAATGCAGTAATTTGTATATGTAATTTTTTGGGTTATTTCATTTATGCACTTGAATGTAATATATGGAAGATAATTAAAAAATGTACCTCTCTCCAAATTTCTAAACACAAAGCTCAACCTAATTGAGCAAGTAGTGAAATTAGGTAACATTTTTTGGTGACATCTGCTGTGTGTTTTCCTGCTAAACATGAAGACCAGTTACCTAGGCTTGTCCATTGGGCACAGAGTGACTCAGAAAATCAAAGATAGACTTAAAAAAATAGCTTTGGATATGACTGTAACTCATTTGTAACTCATTGAAATAGATCAGGTCACTTGGAAACTTATTGAAAATAGGAAAAATACATAAGGGAAACTATCTAACTGTGCTAGATTAACAACACTTACAGAATTGAAACTTGCAGCTAAACCTATTCTACACTAAAATGAGACAAAACTACTTAAACAAAACCATTTACAGGAAGATTGAAATAGTTTCCCCTTCTTCTCAATATGCAGTGATTTGCATGTATGATGGCAGCTAAAAGAAGACAATATACTGAGAAATGTTCAAAAATTTGATGCATCAATTCATGAAAAAGATAAACATATTCACTTGCCTCCCCAAATAGATCATATTTAATTTTATTCAAGGGAGGATAAGTGAGTTGAAAATACTCTTGTTTATCTATCAATGCATCTTTGATGATATTTTAAGTCGTATTTTCATGCTTGATTATTTGTGCTTGTTTGGATTCCATTTTGGCTAAGTACCTGATAGGGAAGCCTCTTGTAAGGGAAAAGCTTGAGCTTTCCTTGTTGATCTCTTGCTCATGGACTACCATTTTATCACCTTGCTGGCTAGAAAGGTCTAATCCATGTGGCTAACTTAGTGGAAAAATGATAACCTCCTCAGTATGCTCATGCTTTCCCAAATGAAAACTCATTCCTTCAATGGAGAACAATGAAATGGCTTCCTCCAACACACTTTCAATCAATACATTAGCCTCTAGCTCTTTTATACTCCAGAAAAGAAGCTGCTTATAATTCTCATTACTACTAAAAAAAATACACCCCAAATCATTGTTTTCTTCTTCAACGAAAGAAGGAAAAAGTTCAATTGGTGATGCAGTCTCAAGCTCCTCTGCACAACAGAATGGAAGCTCCTCCAACCAATTATAACCTTGAAAATTAGGTTCATGAGGCTTCTCTTGTTGTTTCAACACCTCATCAAGCTTGTGAACTTGTTGTTCCAACTCACTATGATTGTTAACTTCTTCTAATAGGATTGATTCCTTAGAATCCAACTTTGAACAAAAATGTTCAATTATATCTATGCACAACTCTTCATAGAGCTCAACATTAGCCTTCTCATTTATAGTATGTTTGAAAACATCAAAGATCATATCCTGGAAAAAGGTATTAGATTCAATTTTATGTTGTTCTTCCAAGTCTATAGCTCCATTGTCTTGTTGATGACCATTTTTCAACAACTCACCACACTGTCTGACTTCCTCTTGTTGTTCAATCCTTTGTTGTTGCAATTGATAACACCTTATAGCTAGATGTAAAGTATTTATCTCTTTAATCTTTTCCCAAAGGAATAAGCTAGCTGGATCAATGAGCTACTCTTCTTCTTCTTTATTTTCAATAGAAAATTCATTCTATTCAAAACTTGGAATATTGAACCTTAGAAAGTGAAACCCTTCCTCAAAAAAAGGATTTGGAAAGGTAGCAGCTGACTGGGGCATTTGAGAAAGTTGTATTTTAGGAGAGTTGGATTGACTTTGTTCAAAAACTACATTTTCTTGTACTGAATAGGACCCTCTTTGTGCCTCCACCTCCTGCTGATGAATATAAGCTTGATAAGCAAGCTCTTCCTGCTTCCTGTCGACCTCTTGCTATCTTTCAATCTTTTCAAACTGCTTTTGGAAATATAAAGACTTATTCTCCAAACTAATATTATTAGAATTTTGAGACTCATATGAAAGGTAACTTTGCTAGTTGGAGATAAAATAACCCTCTCGGGGTTGTTGAAGAGCATAAGCATGATGCTATGAAGCTTGAGCAAGGGTAGGTGGGCGAGGAGAATACTGAACATGTTGGTTGTCTACTATTATTGAATTTATTATACTAAAACCAACATTGAAATTGCTGGTATATGTCTGGTAAGTTGATATAGGCATGACACTTTCATGAAATGGTGAATGGTAAGACATATTACCATGAAACCAACACTTAGACTACTGAAACTAGCTACTTTGGGCTTGGAGTCACCAGATATGCATATTTCAACCTCTTTAGGTCTGAAAGTTGCTAGTTACATATCAAAAATAGCAATATTATGTGTTCTTTCTAAACTGTCTGATTTGACAGTCCCATCGGGTGTGCCAAAACTGTTAACTACTAAAATTACACCCTAGCTAAGTTGCATGATTTAACAAGTTAAGCTGTAGGACTTAACATTCCGGATTAAAACATGGGAAGACCTCTAAAGTTGTGAGTCACTTATAAATAGAGGTCGACCTCCCGAGAAGGTCGGCTTCCTATGGTGTCCCCTAAAACTAGTGTTTTTTTAGAGGAAAAGGGAGAAGGAATGCTTTAAAATGAAAACTGGTAAAAAATTATTTCTATGGTGATACACCTAAATGTCAAGAGTTATGAACATTCAAACTGGCATACACTTGAACACTAATGACTAATATTGAATTGCACAACATGTTACTGCAAGTTTATACATGAATATTTTCTAAAAAGGTTTGACTTGCATGCACTTTCAAGAAGGAAAGGTAACTTTCACAAATCAAAGGGTCATACACAACTTTAAAAAATAATTTACAACTTGCATAACCAAAATTTTGCAAAAATGGTATAATACATGAGACAAAGCTACAGGGAAATAGAAAATCTCACAAGAAGCTTGACCAATCACCTGATGATACACAATGTTGCAAGAACAAGAAGGAAAAAATAACACAATCAATAGTATCCAAGGTATTCTCTGTATATCATACTCCAAAATGAGTTACAAAACATGTTGTAATCTCCAAAGGACTATAAATGTCACAAGGAAAAAAAGTACATATCAAAACTAACTACAAAAAGAGTCCAAAGTGAGACTATATCCTCAATTCCAAGTAGTTCCACTAAAGAAAGATCTAGAAGTTGTTGGGGTCAGATGCAACAAAGGAGCCCAAAATTTAGCATGTAAATCCACTCCTAAAATGATCCATAATGCAGAAAAGGTCAAGGAAAGACTTTATCCACTATAAACATCCCTAAATTTGCTCCAAACTTGGTCAAACAAGCCTTAAAAAGGGAAAAACCAATTCCCTATATGCTTGGCATGTGTTTTCCAAGCTTCTTCAACTTCTTCCTAGATGCTTGCAAAATCATAAATTGAACCATATCTACTATCTCCCCTCATCATGCATTGAGAACTCAAGGCATATCACTTTGCATTAGAAATAACATTTAAAGCTTAAGTGATTTATAAAATATCACCTAAGTTAATGTTTTACATTTAAAAGTGGAATGCAAAAAAAATGAAAATGCATATTACATGAGACTTCAAGTCTTACCCCATAGTGCATATATTATTCCTTATGTATTATCTTTTAAAAAGATAGGAAAATATACCTAATCTTATATCGACATATGTTAGGGATTAAACCCTAAAAGAAAAACAAAAATAAAATGAAAAAAAAATCATTTCATTTTCCTTGATGCTTCTAGAGGAAGCCACCAATACCATAGGGTTTGAGGAAGCTTTGTAAGATGATTTTCATGGTGGATCTTGGAGTAGAAAAGTGATATTTCCTCTACATCATTTCATTTCATTCACTTTGTAATGTTTTTGAAACTCAAGTGCGCCACCATTAGAGGGTTTCCATAAAGTTTTCCTACATTTTCATGGAGATTTTTTTGCAAAAACAAACAGGTTGAGCTTCTTGGGTAGGTTTTGTTCACTAAGAAAACCCATACATCTTCTTTTGTTTTTCTGTAGAAGATATACTTGCTCGATTTTTCATTTTAAAGCATTCCTTCTCCCTTTTCCTCTAGAAAAATAGTAGTTTTAGGTGACACCATAGGAAGTTAGCTTTCTCCAGAGGTTGACCTTTGTTTATAAGTGACCCACAACTTTAGAGGTCTTCCCATGTTTTTCTCTAGAATGCTAAGTCCTATAGCTTAATTTGTTAAATCATGCAACTTAGCTAGGGTACAATTTCAGTAGTTAATGATGAGCCTAGTTTTTGGTTAAATCTTGGGTAGAGTTTATAGCCCATTTGCTTGCATTGTTATGAACTTCAGTCATAAATTGTTAATATTTTGTATAATGTTTCCCTCAAACCATTGACATTGGGTTTATCCTATCCTTGTGAAGTTTCAATGACATTAACATATTATGTAGATTATCTATATTAATTTTGCATGTGATTGATGAATGTTCTCTAAGGTAATTTTAGATGTGCAATTATTATGCGTGTTGACATTGCCATGTAGGACATAATTGGTTGATGCTAAGTTTGGAAAAGAAACTGACAGATGATCATGTAGGAGAATCATTCAAAGGAGTCAACTGAAGGACGACGACGACGGGTTCCCCACGATAGTCAATTGTAACTGCCTTGTATTTATGGCATTGAGCAATTGTGGGCATTACTGCAACATTGAGTCCATGTTTGGGCATGCATATCTGACTAGATTCCTACAGGTGTAACTGCTATGCCACTCTTTTCTTTGCTTTCCCTAAATGGCATCCTCCCAGTTAGTGGGAGTTGACCACCCTATTTGGTTGAAAAAATAAATATGGATATGAATCTCCTTCTAGGGGGAGAGTTCTAAGTCGGGGATTATTGTTGAAAGATGATATTGATGTATTGAGCATACTCTACTTTTCATTACAACCATGTCGATTACTCTGTTTACATAATTTTTAGTGAATGGGATGATAGTCTAAATTTGAGTATTTTAGTTTGTATTAGTTTTAGTGGATACTCATCCAAGGGGGCCCACTTGGTGAGTAATCCTTTCTTTAGAGTAATTAGCTTAGTTGTTATTTTTTGTACTTAGTTCAAAATATGGAATTGACTATTCCTACAGCCACTAGAAGGCCATTCTATGTCTATTCCCATAGCCAAAGTAGACAGAGTAGTTTGCTATCTATTTTCCCATATCTTTATTCTTGTTATGTATTTCAGTTTAGCATAGTCACTGGTTAATGCTTACCATTTTCTTTATTTCCTTCCTGCAATTTACTTTCAGTACTGTGTGTTTCTTAGTTGTAGATTAGAGATGGCTACTTAGGAATTCCTAGTGCACATACAGTGCTGACCCATTTCAATTCTACATCCCTGGGTTGACAAGTTAAATGCACCTCCATGATGATCAAATAGCTATTTAGGTTAGATGTCCAGTCTCTGAATTATGGCTATAGAAGCCTAGTTATGAGATCCTTGTAGGAGGCCGACATTTTTGGAGTCGTTGCTGGGGATGGTGTCAAGCTAGGAGGTTCTTTGGAGGCATTAATAATTTCTCTATTATAGCATTTCTTTTGGGTTGTTCTTAGAATACCCCTTGTTTAAGCGAGTAATGATATATTGTTCTTTTGCTCATTCTTTTTGTGAGCTAGCTAATGTTGAGTTGATA
Source organism: Sequoia sempervirens (assembly GCA_007258455.2). Classification (NCBI taxonomy): domain Eukaryota; kingdom Viridiplantae; phylum Streptophyta; class Pinopsida; order Cupressales; family Cupressaceae; genus Sequoia; species Sequoia sempervirens. The sequence goes on along the minus strand of VDFB02370615.1, from coordinate 126,110 downwards.
TTGCAACTAGTTGAGATTCCAAATATGCCTAGAATCAAAGAAGAAGAAGAACCATTTGACTAGTTATGAAGCTTCCATTAAAGACCCAAAATTAGATTGATAGCCCTTTGCGTTGAAAATCTATCAAGAAAACATGGGTGATACCTTCTTGTTTGAATATGACCTACTCTACCAAGATCATGACTACACTGATGCTCTTGGGCTTGAGCTACTTCCTACCACTTTAAAAGAAGTTGCACTAGGATGGTTTATGAGTCTAGGCAGAAATACCATGGAAACTTGGGAGGACATGAAGACAATGTTATTTGGAGAATACAAGGAATATTGTTGGGGAAGTGATATAAAAGGAAGTGATGCCTCTAGGATGTAGCAGAAGGAAGATGAGAGCTTGGAAGATTACATTTCAAGGTTTCTGTCCTACATGTAGGAATCTCCACACCATGCACCTAATGAAGAATTTCAAAAGCTTCTTTTCTTGTCAGGAATCAATGAGAGTTACATTGATTCTCTAGACCTAATGGAAGGAGGAGATATCGCTCAAGTCTCTTGGAAAGATAGCAAGGAAATATGCTAGGACTATTCTAGAATAGCTTCAAAAGAAGAGAGAACTTACCAATCTTCTACCGGTGGAGTTTCAAGGATGGAGATTGCTAATGTGTTAACAAATTTCAAGCAGGATGTTACAAACAACCTAGCTACTTAGCTGGGTACACTTCAAGCCAAAGACAAACATAAGGAGGCAAAGGCAATGTCAGCAAAGTACTACCCTCATTACAGAAAAAAGGAGAAGGATTGCAAATGCAAGATTGTAACTAACATCAATAGCAAGATTCCACGTTAAATCAAACCAATTCAGATTAAGGAAGATCAAGTCCACTTTGGTGCACAAAGGAAGCCCTAGGTTCCAAAACAAGGTATGTTTCCAGCTCCATTATCTTTTTCTAGGCCAAACTGGGTAGTCAGTTTCATGCGACCATCCTCTCAACCCAACAACCTACCATAATGCCTCCACTTGCTAATGCACACAAATTTACTCAGCTACCATCTCAACCCACACCCTACCTAAATAACACACCATTGCTACAACCAATATACCTTGTTGACTCAAATAAATTCCCTACATATGTTGCGAGTGTAGGTGATATTCACTTGTGTTCAAGAATTAATGTATCCACTCCTTCCACACCCATCATCATTGAGCTACCTATGGAAGAGGAATAGGAACTTCTGAATGATCCTATTCAACCAACAATACCTAATCATCCTAAAAAAGAGCCACCATTCCCTTAGGAATTGGAAGTTTCCAAGTATAAGAAAGGCAAGGAAGATGCAACTCTTGGAATTAGGGGTTAGCTAAAGCATATATGTGTTTAGACATCCCTATTTCAGGCCATAAAGGATGTTCCTATACATGGCAGGACAATCAAGGAAGCTTATTTCAAGAATTCAAAAAAGAAGAAGAAATACTCGACTACAGTCCATGTGATGAGACAACTTACTGACATCATGTTTGGAAAAGTGACCCTTCCAAAGTACAGTGATCCAAATAATCTTGTAGCAGCAGTTGTTATCCATGGGATTCGAGTAAAGAATTCCCTGAGTGATTTAGGGGCAACAATAAATGTGATGACTAAGCACATCCTGAAGAAACTAAATGTTGCATGTATGAGGCCTCCTCTTACTATCTTGCAACTTGTTAATAGTTCCACTATGGATCTTGATGATATAGACCTTCTAGACTCGTGGAAGCATCTAGAAGACCTCATGATTTTTTGTCTATGACCACATGACAATGAGGAAGCCAGGGAAGATAACTTAGTGGTACACTTCATGATGCTAGGTAGAAGTCCTTTCTTGCAATTTCAAGACAAAGAAGAGGTGTTATCTAGTATAATCTAGAACTGTTATGATGAATGCTTCTCCATTAACTTCCTGTAGTCACTCTTCTTGCAGCCACTTTGTCTGCAGAAAAACTTCCTGCAGCAATGGGCATATTCCATACCATGCTGCCATATGGACTCAAAAAATTGCATTAGTCTCATCAGCATGCATTTTCATGGGACTACCATGATATGAAGAGACCAGACCCTAAGTTTTGTGTCGATTGTCAACTAGTAGGGTAGCCTCAACAAAGAATCAACCTTGCATTAAGAGAAGTTGTTAAAATAGAGCTACAAAAATTGATAGTTGTTGGATTTATCTACCTCATTTCAAACAGCTAGTGGATGAATTTATTGATGATCATGCCAAAAAAAGGAGAGAAGTGGTGAGTTTTTGTTGATTACAGAAAACTTAACGCTGCCACTAAGGAAGACCATTTTCCCTTGCCATTGTGCATTCACCTAGCAAGAGATGTTGACTAGATAGAAGATTGTTACAAAGTATTCTCTCAGCCAACCTTGACCCATGTTCTTGCTTTGGTCATGCAGCCAAATGCTTTGGATGAAGTAAGAAGGGTAGCCTTGCACTACACTGAAGTAGTGCAAAATCAAAGGATAGGATGGCATAATTGGGAAAATGAATTTTAGCCAAGTGACTAGGTATTGTCATATGACCTAAAGCATCAGGACAATGCAAGAAAGTTGTGGACAAGGTGCTAAGGACCGTTCAAAATTTCCAAGGTCTTTCCTAATGGATTTGTTTAGCCCAACATCATTAACCTTGACAAAATTGAGCTACTTGAGCTAGCCTCCAAGGAAGGGCCCCTACAACAATTCACCCAACATTCAGTACTCAAGCTTCCTACAGCTGAAGTTGGTGGACCTAGCATTCCACCTATTGGCTAAATTAAGGTACGTACTTTTTCATAATAAATATTTATACCTTAGTGGAAATACATTTCTTCACCCATCTGCCCATCCATTCATTCGTACCACCTTTCTCTCTCTTCCATCATTTCATTTCACCTCACTCCACTTCGCTTCACTCTTAATTAATTGCTCAATCATTTTGAAAATAGGAAAATCGGTACTTTCTCTCCTCAATCTTTGCAATGCATGCTTCACACAATCAAGTATGTATGCGGTATCTCTAATCTCTTAATTACCTTTTGAGCGCATTTATTTAATCATCGTACGTTATTATAGGTGATTGTGTAATATGCCGTTATTTCCTATCAAGCCACCACTCCATTCCCACATATGTTGACACATGTCCAAAATTAGGCTGGGGGGAATAAAAAAAATGCAAATAAACTACTCATACATCAAATCGTAACCTAGCTACGTCAGAAAATTTAAACAAGTTGATTTGAAAATCTAGCTCGCATGTGTGAAGTATTGTTAACTGAGCCACCAATTCTTTCCATTATCACTCTTATTTATCACCCCTTTCCTCACCTTAATTTTCTTGTCATAATCTTAAGTATAAGTAGTAAATGCTAAAAACCAGAGATAAAGAGGGGAATTCAGTCGATACTGGCAGTAAAAATTTAGCAAGAAAGGTGGTGGTTTTCAAAAAAAAAATTACAGAGGAAGGAAATTTCACTAAGTGATAGTGATTTCAGACAATGGGGGGTGGCTTAATTTAGAATGAGCCCTCAGTTCATGACGCTTTGCTGCAAGATGCACAATGTTTGGTAGAATTTCAACAATGTGGATGGTTTGATTATTTCACAAAGTTGGATGGCTTTGATGAGGGAATTTCAATTGAATTTTCCCAAACATTCTTAGAAGGAAAAGCCATGGTAAAAGGGTTAGAAGCGGTGGAAATTGAGGAGAGAATTGCAAAAATTTTAGGGTTACCTACTGATGGCAAGCATTACCCTACCTCTAGGGACACCAGATTGGCCAGAGAAGAATTCACAGTACATGGCAACCCACCAATTAGGATTGACAAGCAGGGCATGAAAATAATGTCTCTGCCTGAACCATGGAACCAGGAAGCTATTCACATTATAAGGTATATCACCTATGAGGGACGATTGTCAAATCTCAATTCAGTACATTTTAATCTCTTGAGTCACATGAGGCACAAAAGGAGGATGAATGTGCACAATGTCTTATACAATATTCTCTCCATCATGGCGGTCGAAACCCAAAAAGGTAGGGATAACTTTGTCTCCCACCATTGCTTGATAAAATTGCTAGTTAAGAAATCTTTGCATGATGTTTCTGGAATGACTTGGGAGGAATTTGTTCAAGTTAATCAAAATTACCATCAAGAAGAATTTTCCAATGTTGAGAATTTTCCACCTAGGGCTATACCTCAATCTCATAGGTCTAGCAAAAGATTAAGTACTGAAGCCACCCCTGGAGCTTCAATTTCTAGTGCCAGTTCTAGTATGAATCCTCCTGTAGCAGTAGAGGAGGCCATAAACATTAGTTCCTCTAAAACAAGACATTTAGAAAAAGAAAGCTCTTCATTTGATTCTGATGACAATGTCCCTCTACAAACCCTAATAAGAACTAGGGCACAGAAGAAAGAAGTTGAGGCAAGAAAAGAAAAAGAAAAAGGCCAAACCTAGCCTATAGAAAAAGAGGTGTCAAGTGCTAGGAAAAGAAAGGTTGGCCCTATTCATCCTGCAACCAAAGGAAAATGTAAGAGCATCTTTAGGAAATCAAAACCAACTAGACCAACTTTTTATGTTCCTTCACAGGAAAACCCTAGGCATGATGAGACATCACATGGGGACACCGAAGCTTTAGTGGAATGAGAACAGGTTGAGAAAAATAAAGTAGATATCTTTGAGGAAGCATTAAAAGTGATGTTGGTAGACCTTGCTAGTATTGCAGAAGAGTTTGAGGATGAGAAAGGGTTCCTACAATAGAATCAAGGGTAGGGGTAGGAGTTCCTGTAGCCACAACAAGAAGCACATCAAGAGCCAGAACAAGGCACGCCAAGAGCATGAACAAGAGGTTCCTGTAGCAAAAAGAGGGTGAAGAAATAGCACCCCTACAGCCGCAAACAACTAAACAATCCTAGTTCATGCAGATAGTGTCGTATGGGGAGCAACCATCAACAAAAACATTGGTAGGAATTCATAACCCTCCCAATTTTACAAATCATGTAGCAATTTTAAATCTATGGAAAGAAATAGAAAGGAGGGAGAGAGAATGGAAACAAGAGAAAAAGAAGTTGAAAAAGGAAATCCAAGAGAGGGATGAGATTATTGAGGAGAAAAGTGAGGAGATTTCTACTTTAAAGAAGAAAGTAGATGACATTGTGACCCTAATGCAAAAAATTCTTGAATGTGAAGCTCCTACAAGGGTTTATGCCTTGCACTTGAAAGAGAAATATATCTCTTTCAAGTTATCAAAAATTGTTTCAAATTTGATCCCTCCATTGAAACTCCTGTTGAATTCTTCAATGCCTACATAATTGCTTCCCTTGAGATGAAAAATCTATTATGTGATTTTTATTTTCACAATTATGCTGTCACATAGGATCATGATTGGAACCTGTTGCTATATGTTGGGGATGTTCACCTGAGAGCATTCATCTCCTGGGCACAAAATGAAATTAATTGGGGTGAGAAGAACAATGCTTATAGAAGGATGGAATCCAATATCCCCTTATCCATTAGGGCCAGGTCAAGTAACCCAAGGGATATCCGCAGAGAATGGCTCAGGATGCTCCTCAAACCGAGCTATGGTAACAAAATTATGCCCTAGATTGAAGCTATATATACTGAGTATGAGGTTGAAACAACAACAAAAGAGGAGCTCATAAGAGGATATCTAGCTTGGTGATGGAATAGTTTAAATGATGAGCTAAAACAAGTCGAGCCCCATTATATTCATAACTATGCTACAACATTGAAGAGAATTGACAAGTACATCTAACTTGGTAGAGAAAAGGGGAGATTTTGGCTTCTCCTAACCTTCCAGCCACCCATTCTTATGTGGCCTATACCAAACTACAGATTCTATCGACATGATGCTGATACAGAAAGGCCAAGGTGGAATAGATTTGATAGACTAGGATGATTTTATTGGGATCCAGACTCATGTACTGCAACAATAGATGTTGGCCAACTTGTAGTTGCAAAATTCAGAGCCTTAACCAAACAAAAGAACAACCCTTCCTCTATTGGAGGACCAGCAAGACATTAGGCTGGGGGGATGATGAGCCTAGTTTTTGGTTAAATCTTGGGTAGATTTTATAGCCCATTTGTTGGCATTGTCATGAACTTTAGTCATCAAATGTTAATATTTTGTATAATGTTTCCCTCAAACCATTGACATTGGGTTTATCCTATCCTTGTGAAGTTTCAATGACATTAACATATTATGCAGATTATCTATATTAATTTTGCATGTGATTGATGAATGCTCTCTAAGGTAATTTTAGATGTATAATTATTATGCGTACTAACATTTCCATGTAGGGCACAATTGGTGGATGCTAAGTTTGGAAAAGAAACTGACAAATGATCATGCAGGGGAATCATTCAAAGGAGTCAATTGAAGGATGATGACAATAGATTCCCCATGACAGTCAATTGTAACTACCTTGTATTTATGGCATTGAGCAATCACGAGTGTTACTGCAAGGTTGAGTCCATGTTTTGGAATGCATGTATGACTGGATTCCTTGCAAGCGTAACTACTCTTCCACTCTTTTCCTTCCTTTCCCTAAATGGCATCCTCCTAGTTAGTGGGAGTTGACCGCCCTGTTTGGTTGACAAAATAACTATGGATATGAATCTTCATCTAGGGGGAGAGTTCTAAGTCGGGGATTATTATTGAAAGATGATATTGATGTATTGAGCATTCACAACTTTTCAATACAACCATGTTGATTACTGTGTTTACATAATTTTCAATGAATGAGATGATAGTCTGAATTTGAGTATTTTAGTTTTTATTAGTTTTAGTGGATACTCATCCAAGGGGGGCCACTTGGTGAGTAATCCTTTCTTTAGAGTAATTAGCTTAGTTTTCATTTTCTGTACTTAGTTCAAAATCTGGAATTGACTATTTCTGTAGCCACTAGAAGTCCATTCTTTGTCTATTCCTTCAGCCAAAGTAGATAGAGTAGTTTACTGTCTGTTCACCTAGATCTTTATTCTTGTTATGCATTTCAGTTTAGCATATTCATTGGTTAATGCTTAGCATTTTCTTTATTTCCTTCAATTTACTTTCAGTATTGTGTGTTTCTTAGTTGTAGATTAGAGATGGCTACTTAGGAATTCCTAGTGCACATACAGTGCTGACCCATTTCAAGTCTACATCCCTAGGTTGAAAAGTTAAATGCACCTCCATGATGATCAAATAGCTATTTAGGTTAGATATCCAGTCTCTGAATTATGGCTATAGAATCCTAGTTATGAGATCCTTGTAGGAGGTCGACAGTTAACAATACTCTTTGTAATATACTTCATACCTCATCATAATTTTGATAGGTCTTAATATCAAGAAAAATCATGTTCTTGCATACCCTCTTGTAGAAGGAACTTATCATTTTTGTCAGTGGTCTTGGGTATAGAGATGATCTTCATCTCTTACATAATTTTTTCTTGTATTGTTCTTTTGGTGCTATCTTAATTTGGTTATATCCACTGAACCCATCCAGAAAGGAAAAGTATTCCTTTCTTGCTAATGAATCTAGTACTTGGTCAATGAATGGAAGGGGAAAGTGGTATTTTTAGTTGTTGCATTCAACTTAGGGTGATCTACACACTCTCCATTTCCCTCCCTTCTTAATTACAATTACTAGTGGAGACACCCACTAGTTGTTAGAGATTGGATAGATGAATCCTACATCCAACAACTTTTGTAATTCTACCTTGAATATGTCATGGACTATTGGATTCATTCTCGTCTAAGGTTTCCTAACCAATTTATAGCCATCATTGATGTAAATATGGTGCATGCATAGGTTTTGTTCTATTCATTTCATATCATGGTAATCCCATGCAAATGCAATTGTGTGTGCTTACAACACATTCAACAATGAAGATTGTTGGGAAGTAGTCAATTGACTGTTTACATTTAATGTTTTTCTTAGTGTAATCTCCTAAGTCAAGGATTATGCTTTAATAGATGCTATGTCGAGATGTGTTGTATTGGGGCTATAGTTATGTGGCAATAAAGTATGAAAATTTTGAGAAATGGACTCAGATGTGCTGATAGGAATTATGTTTTACAAAGGGTCTTGTGGGCATGTTAGACAATCATATTGTTGTGGGTCCCTACCATAGTTGTTATGCATGATTTTTTCAATCAATTTATCTTCATCTTGGATTTCTAACATGAGACTATGTTCAATAGTCATCAAATTTTGTAATGAGTATTGATCTTCCTCATTTAGGGCTACTAATTTAGTTTCCTCCAAATCCACATGTGGTTGGGAAGGTGGGTAGAGGAGTAGCTTATTGGTTACATTTCCATTGAAAATGATCATGTTACTAGACCTGCAACCTATGAAGGCGCCTATAGTAGCCAACTAGAGTCTCCATAAGATGAGGGGATATCTTGCAAGATTAGCTTTAGGCTGTAACACCATAAAGTTTGTAGGGTACTTGCATGAGTCTAATGTTATTACTAATCCTTCTATAATTCCCTTGAGTTTGACTATAGACCTATCTGCTAACTATAACATAGTAGGTGTAGGTCCAAGATCCATTAGTTGTAATGACTTCATGGTTTCCTTGGTCATTACATTAATGGCTACCCCAAGGTTAGTTAAGGTATTCTTAATGAGAGTGTCATTGATTTTGACATCCACTACACAGCTTCCAAGATTTGCATACTTGGGGAAAGTTATGTTTCCCAACAAAATGTCTTCAAGTTATCCTAAAACATGCATAGTTTGAAGGTCCTTATGTTTCCTACTTGGCTTTTTTCAAGGTATAACTCTCTCATTGTTTTGGTTTAGATTGGCACCTCCTTGATTGCTTGAATGAGAGGTATCTTAATGCAAACATCTTTTATCTATCCCAATAGATCAATTTCAACTTGTGAATGATTTTTTTGGATTGTTAATCTCTTAGGGAATGGGGGTTATAGACTTATGTTTGTTAGGTTGACCTGATTTGACTCAGGTTCCCTAGGTTTTTTGTCCATGGGTTATGCTAAGAGTTCCTCATTAGTCAACTCTGTGATGTGAGGAGATGAAGGACCACCTATATTTTTCCCTAATCTAATGTGGAAATCACTCACCTCAACCCCACAAGTGGGGTATTGTATGGTGTCATTAGCATAAGCCTATTGGATAGGCTTATTACTTGGGTTAGGTGTAGGTTGTGCTAGCAATTGATGTGCTCTTAGTGGTGTTGGTGCAACTATTGCTAGGTTTGGCATTATGGCTTGATATTGTGCTTGGAAGGGCTATTGTGGCTACTAATAATTGAGATTTTGATTTTTCCACTACTGACCTCTTTGCCACTATGGTGCCCATTGGTTTTTTTAGGGTGGCCATTCCAAGTTATAATTTAGTCCCTTGTAATTCTTTGGTGGCCACATGTCTTGTTGTTGTTGATTCTAATTAGAGGCTTGGATCATTGGCCATTTTGAGTTTTTCACATTGGTCCAAGATTAAGCGTTCCAATTTGGGAAGTTTGCATTATTACCTAGAAAATAAATATTATAGGTCAAGGGATCTTGGAGCATACCTTGTCTTGGTTTCCATGGTTTACATTGAGCTATGTAAAACACTTGACCTTCCTCATCTTCCAAAGCATAAAATCTTGTCTTCCCTTGCTTGTCCCTAGAAATGTTGGCTAGCTCTTGCACATGTAATTAATCTTGTTCTAAAGATGGCATGGATAGTATTTTGTGAGGGTTTCCTTTACTTCTTGTTTTTTCTTAATATGGAGGGTATCTAGTTGTGTAGCCAAGTGCCTAATGATTTCCCCCCTCATGTTTGATAAAATATTACTTAGCTCTACCCTTGAGACTCCATTGGATGATTTGTTGAGAGAGGAGGTCCTATCTCCCCTTGTCCTCTTGATGAAAGACCTAGAATACTTTCTACACACTTTACAAATCTCATCAAAGGGTAAGTGTGAGATTTCCCCTACCCCAATGATGTTGAAGGCATGCATATAGTCTGTAGATGCATAAAATGTACTAATTGAGACATTGGACATTTGATCCTGACCACTAACATCACCTCATCTTGAATCATCTTTCGGTCTAACCATTTAATCAAATTCCTTTATTTGATTAAATTCATCAATATTCCTCTCTTAATTAAATAAATCAGTTATCTAATTAAGTCATCATTTCTCGATAATTAAATTGGCCAGTCTGGTCTAATTATCCCTATTTAATTAAATAATCAATTTTATTTGATTAAATCTCCAAAGTCTATCTATTAAATTAAATAAATTAAAACCTTATTTAATTTAATCTAACATCATCTCTTTTAATTAAATAAATCAAAATTCCTTATTTAATTAATCCTCTATCATATTCTTCTCATATTTGATTTAAATAAATCCACAAATTTAAGTCAAATAGGTCACATCATTTAATCTCTTCATTAAATTCATTAACCTTGATTAATTTAATCTCTTCTCATGTCCCATCATCCATCTTTTACCACTTGCACATGAAAATAGAGTTATTTGATTTATTAAATCTCTATTTTCTTCAACAAGGCATCTTTTAAGGAATATTCCTCAAATTTGAATTCAAAATCCAAGTGGACTTTGTCCTTCCAACAAGGCATTCACTCCACCTACAAAGTCCTTTTTCCTTGAGCCAAGTGGCATTCAATGTACCTTCTTTCCCTCTTACATTTCATTTCAACAATTTCAAAATTCAAATATATGCATTTATTGACACATTCTTCAAAAATTGCACATTCCTCAACCATTCACATGATGATAGGTGGCTTCTTGTCATTGGTTGATTCTTAGTCCCACATTGCTTCATTTTGGACATCTCTTCAACTTGAAATTCTATAAATAAGAGGCTTCAGTCTTCACTCTATCCATCCACAATTTGAGTAAACTTACTATGCTCAAATATTTAGCAATATTCATCCATATCATTGAGTTTATAGCTAGGTTATGCAAATTTTTATCTTGGAGCACTCATCAGTCTTCATCAAAGTGGATCAAATTTCATCATCAAATCACCATTGCATCATTGGAGTTGGGAAAGGGCCAATTTTCACATCAAATTGGCACCAATTCCCTCAAGAGATTAGGAGTTTACTTTGTTTTAGAATAGGATTTGATATGTTTGAAGTTTTGTTGTGCTCTTCATTTCATTTCCTCTCTCTTTTGCAATTTAAATTAATTTCTTGAGGAATCTATGTTCTAGCTTGCATTTGATCTAATTTTTTGTTTGTTTCTTATGTCATTGCAGGTTTGGGATCTAGGTTCGTACATAGTCCTCATGAACTCCCCTTAAGAATACCAGGTTAAGAATTCATTAGAGAGCCTATTTTGATGGGATTTATTGAGGTAGAATTGAAACTTCTCAATATAATCTTTCAAAAATTCATCTTCTTTTTATGGCATCCTTAATATTTCATCCCCCTTTCTATCTATGCCTCTATAGTAATCTTGTTATTTCTCTGGGAACTTTTTCTTCATTGTATTCCAATTGGGAACAACATCTCTTCCCAACCCCATGAACCATCTCAGAGCAACATATTTCAGTGTAGCTAGAAATAATTTGAGTTTGTGAGCATCTATGTTGTAGTCATAAATTTGACATTGCATATCAAACTCAAAAAGAAAGGTGTTTAGAACCTCTATGACCAACCCATAGAAGAAAAGCAGTGTTGAATGAGGTATGTTATTCAAAGCAGCAACCCTTTCTTTGTTGGTGATAAGGAATTCAAATGTTACATGGTCTGGTGGATCTTCTACTACTACATCACCCTTGATGCTTATATGCATGTGGGAATTATCCTCTGTGGTTGGTGTAGATATTGGTGTAAGGGATTATTCTTCTTCAAGTTTTCCCTTATTCTACTCACTTTTTTCACCAGTATCTTCTAATGCTTCCTATGCTGAGGGGAGAAATCTTCTTAGAGCATTTTTCTGCCTCCACATGCAATTGAGTATTTAGATCAGTGGCTCCTACACATTGTCAGTAACTCGTGTTTCTGTTGATGGCTAAAAAATAGTTACCTAATGTTGAAAACAAAATTTCTAAACTATGAAAGCTTGAAAAGAATTGAAATTACATAGGAGAATATTGAACTTAGCACCATCCTTAGTAGTGGTACCAAAAATGTAGATCCTCTCTAATGTCAAATCAACTTGGTGCTACTAGGTATACACACAACTCAAAGGATGAATTCCTAACTGAACTACTCATCTTTCACAAGAGGCTATATTTAATTACCAACTAGGGACCCATAAACTTTAGATAGTGATGACACAATATATGCATTCATGAAACCTAGACACGTCCTATATCAATGGAGTATAGGAAATTACACATGTTCAAAAGACTACAAAAGCTAGAAAATTAAATGAAATGCCAATTCACAAAATAGGGGAAATAAATATACTGTTACCATATGTTATGGGTACCTAACACTCAAGACTATAATTATCAACTCCTAAAGAACTATAACTAATTCCTAGTTAGTTCGTTCAAAGTATGAAGCCAACATGAAGCTATAGAATTCAACCCAAAACTACATAATAGCATTCATGAATTACACATACATATAATTGGAAACTACTTAACTAATTTTAACAATGAATCATTTAATCTAACAATAGGAAATGAAGTGGAATAGAAATACCTCAAGTGGCCTTTTCTTGAGTTTCTACTTCCAAAAAATTGACTTATTTACTTAGTAATTCATGATATCAACTAATTCTCTTTATTACATAAAAACTCTAAACTCTTATATATAATCTAACAAGAATCTGTTGGAGATCCCTTATTCAATCACACATATCTATAGCTATAATTGGTAACAATAAAATAGCTAACAATTAACAACTAAAAACAATGATCAACAAATAGATTTACTCCTTAACAAAAGATCCCACTATATAGGGTCTGTGAAGAGTTTTATTCCTCTACGACTTAAAACACACTCATAAAGTGTCCATCCACTCCTCCTTAGAGATAGGAAGAGGACATGTCTACTAAGAAAAAACAATAACTATGAAGTGGAAGTAGATAAACTAATTTGGAACTCTATGCCTAATGGTTAACTATCATGATAAAGACATGTTCCTTGTTGCAAGTATGAATATTTTGTGTTGTCATTGATGTCAAGAAGCTTTTAGGAGATTGTTGTATGCTTATGTTTGTGTTGTCATTAATGTCAACTAGTGATGCTTTGATTAGTTGCAATATGTTGTCATTAGTAAGTGTTACTGATGTGAACCTCTAGTGTTTATTTTATAAGCTTTTGTTTGTAGATGTTGTTGGTTTTGTGATGATGAGGATGTGCTCAAGATGATGAGTATGTGTCTCTAGTGCTTGGTTTCTAAGTAATTTTGAGAAATTTTGAATAAGAGAGGAAATAGTGTGTTGTAGAAGCATTCTTGGTATACAAAGTGGTATTCTAGTTTTTCTCGACATTTCTTCTGAGTTGAAGATCTGCTTGTGCAGTTTAGATATGTTGATCAAAGGTATTCAAAGGTTTTATATCTAGAACTTATTGGTTTGGATCATTGTGTAGAGAGAGTTGTGTTCACCAGTGTGTGAATTATCTGTTGCAGTGGTTTCTGGGAGAAATGGTTTTTCTTTGCATTTCTCTATAATTTGGTTTCTAGTCTTGTGATTTTGGAAGTGTGTTGTTAATGATCATATCTACCTACAGTCAAAGTTGTTTGTGGTTTGGTGCTTTGGAAGTTGATTTCTTGTCTAACAATGTATGGAAGGTTGTCTGAGTGTACTAGCTGTGTACATTCTTTGGGTGAAAGTTGTTTTGAAGGAATTTGTTGAATTTTAGGGGGTTTTTGGAATATTGTAGATAGTGTTCAGGTGATGTTTGGTGTTTTCAAATCATCTTTGGATTTGATGAAGCATGTACTTAAATGTTAATGGTGTTTACATAGGTTTGACCGACCTTGGGTGTTTGCACTATATGCAATTTTTTTTAGTGATTGTGGAAGCGTGGCATGTCATGTATGAATGGATTTAGGTTTGAGTTAAGGTATGATGTGGTCCACATACATTCCTCTCCACCACGAGAATGTTTTGGTGCTGACCTAATTTGAATTTTCATGGTTGAGGTGTAAATATGACCTTGGAGAAATTTTTCAAGGTTGAAGAAGGTATAAATAAGGGTTGAGTTGATGGAGAAGTGTGTTGTGAAGTGTGTGATGCGAGTTTCAAAAGTGTGAAGTAAAATTTTGTGAAATGCAGTGCAAACTTTAATGAGTTAGACTATTGGAAGCAATGAGAAAAAGGTTTCTACAATCTTCAATAAGACTATGAATGTGTTGGTGATGTTGGGTAGATTTTTCTATTGCATTGAGATGGATTTCTCATTGTAAAATTCTTCTTTCTTTTGTTATGTAATCTGGCAGTGAGCTCTTCTTTCTTTTGGGAAGTGAGCCTTTTGTATTTAGTGTTGTAATCACTTTATATTGTGAGCTAATCCTCACCATGGTTTTTCCCTTCTCAGGTTTTCCACATAAATTTGGTGCTCTATTATGCATGGTGTTGATGTGTTTCAATTATTTTCTTTCATGCTATATCATTCTAATAGATTAAGGGTTAATTAAGTTGATGTGGATTTGAATTTTTATGATGGTTTTATATGTTCTAATATAAAAATGATTCACCCCCCTCTCATTTGTCTTGTGTGCATTCAATAATTGGTATTAGAGCAAGGTTCCTTGGAAGAAAGCTTAACCACTTAAGGTAGATTTGGGATGGCGCACAAGAGGGATGCTCCTTTGTTTGATTGAATGGACTATGGATTATGGAAGACAGGGAAGGAAGGTTTCTTGGTATCTCTTGGATTTGGAGTTTGGAAGTCTGTTGAGACTAGATATTCTATGCCTACTAGTGGTTCGAGTACTAATGATGAGATCAAGTCATATGAGAAAAATGGTAAAGAAAGGTATGCTCTTTTTAAGTGGTCTTTATAACACTGAACTTGTGAAAGTTATGCACTTGAAATCTTCTAAATCTATATGGAAAAAGTTGGAAAGTATATATGAAGGAGATGTCAAGGTCAAGAAAGCTAAGATGTAGAATTTAAAGATCACATTTGAGAACGTGAGGATATATAAAGATGAAAATATTAGAAGCTACTTACAGAAGGTGGAAAAAGCTATCAATTCCATCAAAGGCCTTGGTGGAAATATTGAAGAAGAGGAATTGGTAAAGAAGGTACTAAGAACTCTGCCTAAATCTTATAGTCATAAATTTTATGCTATTGAGGAAGTTCAAAATTTAAGCAAATATTCTAGAGATTATTTTTATGGTGTTTTATCTTCTTTTGAAATGAGAGAATTTGGTACTACTAGTGAAAAAGTTGATATTTATTTTAAGGATGGAAAATAAAAAAAGACTGAAGAATCAGATTAGGAGGATCTTGACGATGTTGAAGCAAACTTTGTGAGGAAAACGAAAAAGGGTATTGGAAATATAGAGGTAAGTTTCCTTTCAAATGTTTCATTTGTGGTAAGATTGGTCAGTATGATTGAAGATGTCCAAAAAAAGCTTTAAATGACAAGAATAAAAAAACAAAGGTAAAGAAATTAAGAAAAAATATTATGTTAGACAAGATGCCAGTATATCTAATGATGAATTTAATTATGTTAATGATGAATCTAATTATGTGGATGATGAGGATAGTGGATGCTTGTTCATGGATATTAAAGTTGGAACTAATTTTGCTAACTCTGAGAGATGTGTGAAGGAAAGTGCTCTAGAAGTAGGTAATAACACTGAAGGAACCATGGTGACTACTTTTCATGCTAGAGAGTAGAAGAACTATTGGATTATTGATAGTGGATGCTCAAATAATATGACTGGTGACAAAAATAATTTTTTTAAACTTGAGAAATATGAAGCAGGTCTAGTCACCTAAGATATGTGGAAAAGGTTCAATTAGTTTTGATGGAGAGAACAATACAAATGATGTTCTTTATGTTAAGGGTTTGAAACATAACCTCTTGAGTGTTGGAAAAATGTGTATCAAAGGATATAATCTTATTTTTCAAGACGATGGATGTGAGATTAAAAAAATCTCTAGAAATTTGGTTGCTACTAGAAGAAGGGTAGATGGAAATTTTTATCAACTTAAAGGTGATAGTGGTCACTACTTTAATACTCAAGTTAATGAAATTTTACTATAGCATAGAAGGACGTGTCATATTAATTTTGATTACCTAGTGAGGATCAGTTTAGTTCAAGTTGTGAGAGATTTTCCAAGGATTAAAAAGACCATCAATGCTGTCTGGAAGTAATATAAAATTGGGAAGCAAGCAAGAAGAAATTTCAAAGTCAAAGAACAATCTACTACCAAATTGTTGGAGTTGGTTCATATAGACCTTTGTGGTCCTACTAGAGTAAGAATTTTTCAATGAAACATGTATTTCATGCTATTGATTGATGATTATTCTAGAATGACATGGGTTAATTTTCTCAAAGAAAACATAAAATCTCTAGATAAGTTTAAAGCATTCAAAGTTAGGGTTGAGAATGAAATGGATATGAAAATCAAATATTTGAGGTCCAACAGAGGTGGAGAGTTCACCTCCAATGAGTTTAACAATTTTTATGAGAATCATGGGATAAAAAGGAATTTATCTACCCCTAGGAATCCTCAGTAGAATGGAGTGGTTGAAAGAAAAAATAGGACTATTCAGGAAGCTGCAAGAACAATGATGAAATAGGAAAACTTACCGAAAGTCTACTAGAGAGAAACAATTCATACTGTTGTCGACATTCTTAACAAAGTTCAAGCAATAGAAAATGGTGCAAAGACTCCCTATGAGTTGTGGTATGGAAGGATTCCTACTTTCAAATACTTCAGAGTGTTTGGAAGCAAGTGCTATATCAGAAGAGATGAAGAGAACTTAGGAAAGTTTGATAAAAGATTTGATGAAGGTATCTTCCTTAGATATTCAACAAGAAGAAAATCTTACTGGTACTACAAAAAGAGGCTGAAGAATATCATTGAAATTGAAAATGTTAAAGTGAATGAAGACCTACAAAATAATTTTGTGGTGGTAGATGGATATGAATCATATGAGTCCTCTCTCAAAGAAAATGATAGAGATTAAGGAAAAGAGAAAGAAGTTCAAATTGAAGAGGAAGAAGCTCCATAAAAGATCCCTAAGAATCCTAAGTATGTGGAGAAGAATCATTCTAAAGATCATATCATTGGTGAAAAAAGAAAGGGTGTGTTGATAAGAAGAAAATTTTCTATGATTGAAAAATAGGTAAACCTATGTTTACTCTCTAAATTTGAACCCAAAATCATGATTGAAGCATGCAAGGATGAGCATTGGATCAAGGCTATGGAAGCAGAACTAATGCAGATTGAAAATAACAAGACTTGGGAACTTTTTCCAAGACCAACAAACATGAATGTGATTGGAACTAAGTGGGTATTCCAAAACAAATTGAATGAGAATGGAGAAGTAGTAAGAAACAAGGCAAGGCTTTTGTGTAAGGGATAATCAAAAGTTGAAGGAATATATTTTGAGACATTTGCTCCAATGGAAAAAATGGAAGCTATCAAAATTTTTTTGGATTTTGCAACACATAAAGATTTCAAGGTTCATCAGATGGATGCGAAGTCTACTTTCTTGACTGGTGAGTTGGAAGAAGAGGTATACATTGAACAATTGGAAGGATTTCACTTATCAGGAAAACTAGATATGGTATGTAGATTGAAGAAGGAATTATATGGATTGAAGCAAGATCCTAGAGATTGGTACGCAAGGTTGGACAAGTACTTGATACACCAAGGTTCCATTAAAGGTATTACAAAAGTAATTTTTATTTCAAAGTTGAAAAAGATCAAATCTTGATTGTGGTTGTGTATGTTAATGATATAATCTTTGGAGGAAATGAAACTATGTGCAAGAAATTTGTAGAAGAGATGCACAAATAATTTGAGATGTCTATGTTTGGGGAGATGAATTTCTTCCTTGGGCTGAAAATAAATCAGATAGAGAAAGGTATATTCATTTCACAATCAAAGTATGTTAAAGAAATATTGAAGAAGTTTGGAATGGAAAATTCTAAATTGGTATGTACCCCTATGGTTACTGGTTGCAAGCTAAATAAGAATGATGAATCTCCTAAGGTCAATCAAAGAAAATATAGATCAATGATTGGAGGATTGTTATATCTAACTACTACTAGATTGGTTATCATGCATGCAATTTATCTTGTGGCTAGATTTCAAGAAGATCCTAGAGAGTCTCATGTTGCAATAGTGAAGAGGATATTCAGATACTTGAAGGGAACTTTGGAACATGATTTGTGGTATCCAAAGGATACTAATTTTTCTCTAAGTTCTTATAAAGATGTTGATTGGGTAGGTTGTGTGGATGATAGGAAAAGTACAAGTGGTGACCTGAATTCTTTCTTGGATGCATATTGGTGTCTTGGTTGAGAAAAAAGAAAGATTCAACATATTTATCTACTATAGAGGTATAATACATTACAACAATGTCTTGCTACACACAGGTGTTGTGGATGAAGCAAACCTTGAAGGATATTATAGTTGTATATGATGAACCAATTTCTATCTTTTGTGATTATACAAGTGCTATTAACATTTCAAAGATTCTAGTGATGCACTCAAGAACAAAACATATCTCAATCCAATATCACTTTTTTGAGAGAGAAGGTTGTAGAGAATGAAGTGAAGCTTGAGTATGTGCCTACAAAGGATCAAATTGCTGCTATATTCACTAAGGCTCTTCCTATGGATAATTTTGAGTATCTATAGGAGAAGTTAGGGGTTATTACCCCTACTTCCTTGAACTAGATGCATAAGGATATACATCAGTACAGTGGAGTTCAAGACTCATTCTTTATTTTGGACTAATGTTGGAGGCTACCCCTTAGGGGGAGTAGGTAGTGGCTTAGTTGGTTGTTGTAGTCAAAGGGATTAAGTATTGATATAGGTTGGTGTTGTCCTTTGTCAAGTGTGTTAGAGGATATGTGTAGTGGTTGATGGTTGAGATAGTTTGTTGTGTGCTCCTAAAGGAGAGTATGTAGAGTAGTAAAGAAAGAAAGTATGCATATTTGATTTCAAAGGGGGAAAGAGATGTAAATGTGTTGTGATTTGCTATTGATGTCAAAGGGGGAGAAATGAAGCAATGTGAAAAAGGGTCAATTATGTAAGGGGGGAGAGAGAGTAATGTAAAAGGATAAGTTGAGAAAGTAATGTGAAAAAGGAATATGATATAAGGGGGGAAAGAAGGAGAAAGAGTTGTTATGGAGCAGTATGTTGGTAATCAGAGTTGTTTGTTGTTTTTGATGGTTTTTCACATCATGTGTTTCCATCAATGACAAAGGGGGAGATTGTTAGAAGTATGATTGGTTGGTGTTGTCATTGATTTCAACAAGCTTTGGGAGATTGTTGTAGACTTATGTTTTTTTGTCATTAATGTCAACTGATAATGCTTTGATTAGTTGCATTATGTTGTCATTAGTAAGTGTTACTGATTTCAACCTCTCATGTTTCTTTGATAAGGTTCTATTTGTGGATGTTGTCGGTTTGGTGATGATAAGGAAGTGTTGAAGATGATGAGTATGTGTCTTTGGTGCTTGGTTTCCAAGTTCTTTTGAGAAAATTTAAATAAAAGAGGAAACAATGTGTTGCAGAAGTGTTCTGGTATACAAAGTGGTGTTCTAGTTTTGCTCCACATTTCTTCTAAGTTTAAGATCTACTTGTGTGGTTCATATCTGTTGATCAAAGGTGTTTAGAGGTTTTATATCTAGAACTTCTTGGTTTGGATCATCATGTAGAGAGAGTTGTGTTCACTAGTGTGTGAATTGTATGTTGCAGTGGTGTCTGGAGGAAATGGTTTTTCTCTGCATTTCTCTATAGTTTGGTTTCTAGTCTTGTGATTCTGGAAGTATGTTGTTAATGATTATATCTACCTACATTCAAAGTTGTTTGTGGTTTGGTGCTTCAAAAATTGGTTTGTTGTGTAATAGTGTGTGGAAGGTTATGTGAGTGTATTGGGTGTGTATATTCTTCTGGTGAAAGTTGTTTTAAAGGAATTTGTTGGATTTTGGGGGGTTTGTGGAATATTCCAGCTTGTGCTCAAGTGATGTTTGGTGCCTATGAGTCATCTTTGGATTTGAGGAAGCATGTACTTAAATGTTAATGGTGTTTACACAAGTTCGTCTGCCCTTGTGTGTTTACACTAATTACAGATTTTCTTAGGTGAGTTTGGAAGTGTCACATGGTGTGTATGAATGGATTTAGGTCTAAGTTAAGGTATGATGTGGTTTTCCTTCATTCCTCTCTATCGTGGGAATGTTTTGGTGTTGACCTAATTTGAATTTGCATAGTCGAGGTGCATTGTTGACCTTGGACAAAGTTAGGTTGAAGAAGGTATAAATAAGGGTTGAGTTGATGGAGAAGTGTGTTGTGAAGTGTGTGATACAAATTGTAGAAGTGTGAAGTGTAGTGTGAACTTCAATGAGTTAGACTACTAGAAGCAGTAAATTGAAGGTGTCTACAATCTTCAAGTCTACGAAAGTGTTGGTGATGTTGTGGTGGATTTTTATATTGCAATGAGATAGATTTCTCACTATAACATTCTTCTTTCTTCTCTTTTGTAATTTGGAAGTGATCCTCCGGTAATGAGCCCTTCTTTATTTTGGGCATTGAGCCCTCTGACCCTGATCCTTTTTTATTCAGCATTTTAATTACTTTATATTGTGAGCTAATATTCATCATGGTTTTTACCTTCTTAGGTTTTCCATGTAAATTTGGTGTTCTGTTGTGCATGGTGTTGATGTGTTTCAATTATTTTATTTCATGCTAAATCATTCTAACAAATTAAGGGTTAATTAAGTTCATGTGGATTTGAATGTTTATGAGGGTTTCAAATGTTTTAATATACAACTAATTCACCCCCCTCTCAGTTTCCTTGTGTGCATTCAACATTCCTAAGGATAGTCATGTCATGAATTAATCCCATTCAGAACATACTTCTTCTCCTCCTAGTAGTCTTATTTAGTGAGCAAAAGTATAATATGGTGAATCATAGTTGATCATTAAATAATCACCTTCGCTCTTGATTAGAAGTGTTGTGATTTGGTTGTTTCAACCTCTCCCTTGCAACTGTCCATAGTCCTTATGCTATGAGTTGGAAAACCTTTTGTTGTGGGTTAACAACCTTTCTTGTTGCAAGATGCCAGCTTCATTCCTAAGGCATCCACATTATTAACAATCATAATTAAACATATAATCATACTAAATCCCATAGACATTCATGCATCCATACAAATATATATCGACATAACTCATTTCTATTTCCACATACTTAAGTCTATTTTTAAAGTGTATGAAAGATATACAAAATATATATAAAGTCTCGGTAATGTCTATGAATCTTAGCAGATGAAGTGATAAAAACAAAAAATAGTGAAGGAAAAATAGCCATTAATTGGACCCATCACATGGGAGTACACAGGCGCTAATCTTGATTTGATCCTCAACCATGTCTTGAACTTTGTGCTAATTTTAAATTCCCCTTGATTTGTTATTGCTAGATTAGCTAGTAGAGGTCTACTTCTTGATTTCCTTCGAGATATACATGTTCCAAGGTGAATTCATCTAAAGATTCCAATATAGGCCATGCCTCTTAAGGGTGTTGAAAAATTTCTAGTTAGGTGTGGTTCTTTTCCCTAAGACATTGCTAATTTCATTAATTCTATCTTGATGATAAATTATGAAGTCCCACATCCCAAGTGCTTAAGTTTTTACTTTATTATTGGTATTAGAATGAAGTTTTTTATTCGTGCACAAATTAAGTTTTTATCTTCATTCTAGATTATACATTTTATTTTAGAAGGGTTTGAATTCTCTTTAGATACTTCATTAAAGTTTATTTTGATCCATCTTCTTGATGGCATAATTCATTGATCATTCTTGTGATACTTATCATTAGCTTCAAATTTGTTTGTACTAATGTTTGAGGGAAGTCTTAAGTGCTTCCAAATTTTAAACTTTTTCTTGTTTGAAAAGCTGATGATTTTATAATAAACAGCTTAGGGTTGAACCTTTGATTGAACCACCTTTTCAATTGTCACTTCTAATGTGTAAGCAAAAGAAACATCATCCATCTATTTTCCATAACAAATCTTTCCATTACATTTCTTCCAAATCTCCCAAATAAATTTTAAAAAATATATTATACAAAAAAACATACATATAATATTTTATATATAATTAAAAAGATCACATCATAATTTGTCATAATTTGTTTGACATACTTGATGGGATATGTTTTGAATCAACTTTCCACAAAGATTGAAGAATATATTCTTCATCAAATTATTATGAAATATATATTTCTCATCTTGAATAAGATAATGAAAGTGGTATTCTTATGAAATTAGTGTTATATATGTAACTATCTATACTTTTAAAAATCTATTAATAGGCTAAAATGCTATTCCACGTATATATGCAATTATATAGCTGTAGATGTTGAATGATAATATAAATTCAATGAATAAGAATGACTAGAAAGGAATCTTGAAAGTGCTTTATGTTCATGCTAAGTGCACATGTTCTTGAGTATGTTTGTTGGGTCTTTTTTCTTTCTATTTTTTTAAAAAATCTTTTTACAATTTTTTAATTTTCCTCTTTTAAGTTAGGTACATTATAGATTAGAAATGTTTAAAAAATTGTTGTTTGTCTTAAAAAGTGGATGTATTGGAATATATTTTATGATTTGAAAATCCTCTTTTTATTTATTTTTTATTATTGATATTTTACAAAGATCTATGTTTTCTATTTTTTAAAGTCACTTGGTATTTGGATCTTTGACTCATGAAACTTGCATTATTATTTTTATCATATTATATTGGGACTCCTAAGTGGTTGGTATTAGTGGGAATGTAAATTTAATTCTAATTCATCTTTATGGGTGTTTTTAGTCACTTTTGCATGGGCTTCTATAAATAAATATCAACATATAGAATTCAAACTTATAAGGAAATTATTTTTAATTGTGGGTGTACACAATTATTTTATATATTGGGTATGGACATTTGTATTGTATTGTATCTTTATTAGCAATATAACATTCTTATTTGCTTCTTGTTTTAGAAGAATTTTTAGTATTGCAAAAAATTCTTGTTTCTGTGAAGTTGTTTTGGTAGCTTCAACATAGTATTAGAGTTCCATTTCTATGAGCCCCTTCTTTTTTTAGAATTTTTATCAAAGTGTTTTATTTGGTGTGTTCTAGTCTAAATTTGACCTCATAGTTGAGTCCAAAAAAAATTATTATTTTTTGAATCAATAGTAAAATTGATAGGACTGAGCAATTATAATTGAAAGATATTTTTCTAAGGGCTTCATCGTTTTCAATTGTATGGTGACTATACAACCCACACAATAATATAGTCCATATGGGTTATAGTATTTTATGTAGTCACTGTGTAGGTCTAGTTTTGTTGGATTATTTTATGATATATGATGTCTGCATCAACTTTGCATATTTTGTAGTGTAATCAAGGTAAAAATTATTTATAATATCTAATGTTTTATTTTAATATTTTCATTACACATTAGTGAACCTATTGTCTTGGACCTTTGGTATTTGTACTATACCCATAGGTGGGTTGCACAATTGGTAGGTGTTTGTAATGAGCCAAACATAAATTTTTAGAGATAATACCATATATTAATTTGAATTTTAAATAATTTTCATAAAACTTGCACAACACATCAAAAAAAGATAATTAGGTAGCAACAAAAATACATAGTTTCATTTCAAATCATTTTCCAAATAAAATACATCATATAATATAAATGGGAATATAAAGGGCTGATAGTACAGTAATCCCAATAGATATAGAACCACACCCACAACTAGCAATTACCATTCCCAAACATTGTCAAACTACAACCAAAGTTCTCTTGCAACAACTACATCCAAAAGATGAAATATTGGGCTTTGATTCACTAGCCAATACATAACTACAAAACACCATTAGCTAAAAAAAAATATTCTTAAGATTGATTTCACCCTTCTAGATAGATCTAGTGAGTTTCCTTCATAAATTCTCACAATACAATGCCTGATTTTGATAGAAACATAAAAGAGAAGTACCACAACAAAGTTAAAGACATAAATTGTTGAAAAGAACCTAGAAATATTATGTTGGAAAAATTAATAAGGTGCCCTTCGTTTTGGTTTTCATTGATGCCAACATTGGTTGGTAACTATCTATAAAATTTGTATCTTGATCCAAAAATATTTGCAGTAAGAGGAAACTCAATATGTTGATCAGGTGTGTCAGTGACATGTATACATGTGTTTTCAACATATTTTTGTGATCCAGTTGGTCTACCCTGATGACAGGACTTCGGTGTTCTTTTGGCCGACAAGGTGTATCTTTTGTGTGTGTTTTTCTTTAGGTCTGGGCCAACCTAACTTGTGGATAACACATTTTGTTCTGTATGTCAAAAGAAATTCTATACTAAGCCAACAAGATATTTTTTATTTTAAGTACTCCCTTAATTAGGCTGACCTAATTAATAGTGGAAGCTATGTATGCATATATCTATGATGGCCTAAGCGATGAAATATGAGAAGGAGACATGCAAATTATGTGACAAGGGTAACAATGCGAAGCTGTTGATAGTGTTTTATGTACTGGAAACCAAAGAAAATATCTAGAGCTTAACAAGAACTGCTTTTAGCACTATGTAGGTGCACTTCTATAGTTCATTCTTGGTAGTGAGCCACATCTTTTATACTTTGGCGTTAAGCCACCTTTTGTATTCAGGTTGTGGGCCTTTATAAGGATAGTGATCCCTAGCAATGAGCCTTATAATATCTTAAAACTAGTTATAATATATTGTGTGCTAATCCTCACCATGGTTTTTCCCATTCTAGGTTTTCCACGTAAAAATCCCGGTGTCAATGTGTTATGATCTTCTTTATATTTTGGTTCACCATTATTGTTAAATGTGGATTGATAATTGGATGGTTACTAATTAATTTGGTCAGCTGAATATTGATTCATGCCCCCTCTCATTATTTTGGATATTCAACATATTCTCACACATCAACAAATTATCTACCAAAATCTAGAAAGTAAACAACAAAATCTTCACTTGCAAACAAACACTACTCAGATACTAGTTGTATTGCACTAACATTTGAAGTTCCAATGCACTCCCAAAGTGAGAATTCCCATAAGAATCACAAAATTTCATCCTATGAACCTCATAACTCATGGGTTTCATCCACAAGTTGTAATCATCCGTGGGTTTTTGTCCATAGAAGATAATTACGAAACAAGTGTTCATACAATTAGAATAGACAAAATGAATTGGAAAAAATATCCAAGAAAAGTCTCCAAACAAGAATATATAGAAATTTCACCATCTTAGGCATCCAAGAAGACACACTCCTTCATTTTAGAGGTAAAACACAATTTAAATGTTCATAGAAAATATCACCTTTTTTGAAGATAGTTGTTGCCTATCTCTTCACAACTCAAAAAATCCATCATAACTATCATATATTCCTATCTAAAATAGCTCCATGAAGAAAAATGGCTCCCATGAGAATCCCATTGTGTCCTTTGTTCATTTTATTAAATTTTAAATATTTATTTGGCTCAAATTCCTATAATTTAATATTTTAATTAATTATTATAACAAATTTCTTGCAAATTTGATTTGTGTGAACTACAAACTATAATTGTGTGGGTAGAGAATAATACACATTCTGTAGTTAGCAAAAATTAGAATCAATCAATGAAGATTTTAGCAAAAAAGTAATTACCTTCTCAACCAAAAGAAAGAAACAAACAAATACAATATGAGATAAAGAAAACGAAAGAATATAGGAAAATTACAACCGATCCCAAAAATAAGTGAAACAAATAAATACCAATGTGCAAATAAAGAAAAGGAAAATATAGCAAAAAATGTCATGTGAACAATGCAAAACATGAAAAATTACAATCAACAGAAGATAATGAAAAAATTCAATCAATAGACCTGACAGAGGAAGCTAAAGAGGATGTTAGACTTTTAGAATATTTAGTAGTAATCTACAGGTTCATTGGCCCTAGATATGAGAGAAGAAACATAAGGGAATGGGTTAGGGTTTCTTGGAAAACTCAACATATCATAATTTTTTTTCCAAAAGGCTTCTTTATCGTAGTCTTTGCTTCAAAGGAAGAAAGAGAAAAAGTACTAAAAGGAGAGTTATGGGAATTGGAAGGACATCCATTGTACATGGAGAAATGATACCAAAAATTTTATTCAGTCAAATTACACCCATATGAACACCCTGTCTGGATACAACTATACAATCTCCCACTAGAATATTGGTCAAAGGTTTATTTAGAGAAGATTGGATGTTCTTTGGGAACATTAATGGACATTGATGTAGAACTTATAGAAGAAGATTCCTATCTATATGCTAGACTACAAGTAGCAGAAAAATGACCAATACCAAAAGAAATCTAGCTATGTGTCGAAGGAGAGAAGTGGATACAAGCTATGGAAGTAGAGGAGGAGAAAAACATTGCATTAAATATAGCAACAAAAGCCATAGGGAAGAAGCCTACAACAAAAGCTTAAATGAGAAGAAATATGAAAATAAGAAAGAATCAAAATTAGCATGAAAGCCAAAAGTAAAGAAAAAGGACTTAGGATCAAAATAGAGGAAAAATCCCTAAAAACATAGTGTCAAAGCAGGTTGGTTATCCAAACAGAAAAGAAGAAAGAGTGACTACCATTAACAGTATGGACAAAAAGACATTGAAAGGAAATAATTCAAAAGAATCTAACACAAAACCCCAACCAATGGAATTTTAAAGACAAAATATTATCAAGGAGGGGGTGTGATGTAATATGGAAGAGAGAATGAATTTAGAAGAAGAAGATCCAAAATTCAAAGATATAGCAATAGAAGAAGACTTCCTAGAGGTGGATGAATTAGGGATCATAGAACCTAGTTGCATAAGCCAAACTGTGACTAGAGCATTGGGTAAAGTGAAGAAAGGTAGGGCAGAAAAATAAACAAGAAAAAAAGGGGAAAGGAAGTAATGAAAAGGGGATTGAAAAGTATCTCAAGTTTTATGATATCCAAAGGATCTAGTACATCCCTTGGAAAACAATGAATATTACCACATGGAATGTTAGGGTCCTAAATACCCTTGAAAAAAGACGTTTATTTAAGCATCATCTAGATAAGATATCAATTGATATTTTGTTGCTCCAAGAAAATAAAATAAAAGAGGTAGAGATGGAAAAGTTAAAGTTTTGAAGGAATTGGCTGAGTCTATTTCATGAAGCAAATGGATCAGCTAGAGGCATATCAATTTTATGGAGAAGTAATAATATTACAATAAGGTCAATATAGACACATGACAATTGGATGGAATGTAGTGTTTTGGATTGTGCTTCTAATTTGAACTTTCTTTATTCAATGTATATGGCTGAATCAAAATTGAAGCCAAGAAAGACACATGGGAAGCAATCAGTAATAGAATAGGGCAGATGGGTGATGATTTCAATGCAATAATAGATCTATCAGAGAAGAGTGGTGGGATAAAAAAAATCAACATAATTATACAAGACTTTAGAGATTTTGTGGGGGAGATCAAGGCCATTGATTGCAAAACATCCAATGGTATATATATGTGGACTAATCATAGATCAGGTTTTACCAACATAGTAGAGAGATTGGATAGGTTTTTGGTTTCAACAAAATGGATGGAGGAGGCATTAATGATGGAAGAAAAGATCTTTCCAATCTCAATGTTGAACCATTTTCCAGTTTAGATAGAATTAAAAATAGGATTCAAATTGACAAAGACTTATTTCAAGTTTGAAAATATGTGGTGGAGGGAAACAATTATGGTTCTTGCAATATAAGAGTGGTGGAAGGAATGTGTAGATCAAGGCACTCCTAGTTATGTTTTCATGAATAAGCTTCAACGCATAAAAGAAAAACTAAAACATTGGAATAAGATTGTATTCAAGAACATTTTTCAAGATAAGAAAAAAGTCGAAAAATAATTGGAAGAACTAAACAACAATATAACTAAATATGGCATGTATCAAGAAGATTTTTACAAAGAAAAATAGTTGAAACAACATCATAAGGAACTATTGGAAAGAGAAGAGAATTACTAGAAAGATAAGGCTAGAGACACTTGGCTAAGAGCTAGGGATGTTGATTCCAAATATTTTCATGCCACGAAAAAAGCAAGGAAATCATTCAATAGAATAGATGAAATAAATAAAGAATATGGAATTATCATCAACAATAGGACTAAAATAGAAGAGGTGTTAGAAATTTGAAATAGATTGAATAACCTAAGGAACATTTTAAGAGAAAATCAAAGCTACATAAATTGGAAAAGCATAAAGAATGCACACTAGAACTCCAAGAGATTATGCAATGCCAATATGAAAAAATGCATTAAGATCTTTTGAGATTGCTTGATACAATGCAAAGATGCAAAATAATGACTACATGCATCAAGGTGCATGTACACCAAAGTATGCAGCAATAAAAGAGAATGAATGGATTTAAAATACAAGCTAGGTAGTGGGTTTATATAGAGCTTAGGAGAGGATGAAGGTGGAAAATCAACCAATGAGAATTTACCACCAAAACCACCAAAATTAAATAAAGTGATGAAAAATTAAATAATCCACCCTTAAAAGGTGGAAAACTCATCACTTTATCTCCTAGTTATTAAATAATTAACCCACTTTATTATCCTAAGTAAGCTTAATAAATATGTAGGAGAAACCTATAACTAACGGAAAATAAATATCCCACTAGGAAATAAAAACCTATACTAACACCCCCCTTAAGCACAACTTAGGAGGATGCAAAATATTATGGGTCTTGGAAAATGAGGTCATGTTAGGTACCCATGTACATATAAAATCCCCTCCAAACAAGAAGAAGCCTCGTCCCACAAAAAGGAAACATGACCCCCATAATAGAGAAAGAAATGAATTGGAAGGACAAAGAAGCCCCCCTAAGAGGTCCAATGGTAGATGCTCGAAACTGGATGGGGAAGATAGTCCATGACCGTCGAACAACGTTCCTCCCCTTAGGAAGAAACATAACCAACATTTGGTGTATGCAAGGTATCTCCCAAATCCTAAAAAGAATATTTAGGAAGAAAGTGCAATATGTATGAAGTCTCTAAGTCATCTCAAGTGTCTCCATGTCAATGTTGAAAGTTTTCATAATCAAATTAGGTGTTCTAAGCCACACTATTGAAGATGACAAATCAAAATCTCCTAGAGACTGATGTAGAGCATATATGCTAAAGACTCAAATATCTCCTCTAAAGAAGTATCCTCCAAATGTTGATTCAAAGTATCCACAAGCATGTCAAACTGAAATGAATGACCATGAATGAGAGGGTCAAATTTCCCCTCACAACAACTGAAGAAGAATCATCTTCATCAAAGAGAAGATGAATACACTCAATAGTGTCTCCCAAAACTGCAATATGTGTCTCCATAAAAAATTCTAAAATACATGTCAAGAGATCATCCAAGATGAATTAGGAAGATTATATATATGCTACTACAAGAAGTCATTGAAAGCTTTTAAAGAAGCAACTCTAAACTCTGAAGTAACAATAGTAGATGTAAGGACAAAGAGTGGCCCTCAAAGAGAAGATGTATGTCCTCAATAGTTTCATTTGGATCTGAGATGAGGGACTCTACAAAAAATCAAGAAATGTTTGGTAGAAATTGGTTCCAATGAACTGAATCCAAAAGACATAACTAATCTTGCTGCAATGTATCAATGGAGGCTCTCAACGAAGCATCTCTAGAATCTAAATCTACAACAGGTGATGTTGATGAAATCTCAACATGAGGATGAGAAGCAATAGAAGTCTATAATATGCCATTTGAACATTCAAGATGTGCATAATACTTAAGCTTCTCTAAAGTATTGTCATCAAAGGGTATATTATCTACTCATCAAGTTGAATGAGGAAATATGTAGTAGGATCCTCTAGGAATAGAGAAACATGAGGGTCTCCAAACATCTCCCAAATCTTGGTCCAAACTAGATGGGGAAATTCAATGCTCACTATAGACAACAGAGCATCATAATCAACATGACAACCAATTATTCATATTACATGATCAATTCGATTACTCCATACTAATTTCCTTCCAGGTGTGTCTAGTTTAGGCATGAGCCCATAAAGGTAAGGAAAAAGTTTTAGCCATCTGAGATGGGTTAGAATGCCTTTTTTCCAAGACTCATAATTATCCTTATCCAAAATTATCACAAAAGGATGAATAGAAAAACCCATGATACAATCCTCAAATGATTACAAAGAAACATCAGAAAAGAACACCAATACACTCCCACCCTTTTCACTAGCATCAAAGATAACCCCCCCCAAATATTATAATGTTGGCACTTTATAATTTAGTGTGTTTACAAATCCTTTTCCAAGATACAATGCTCAATAGGCTCAAAATAGCCAAAATTACAAATTTTGATACAAAATGAACCCGAGAAAAAATCTTGAAAAATTAGCCTTATGAATGTGTAGCTCTCTTCAAGATCTTTCCAACGCTTATTCATTTCCAAAAATTGGAGCACTAGGGCGAAAGTTATGGCCTCTTGTAGAAATTAGCACAAGAAAACTTCAACCTGAAATATCTAGTACAAAATGGCAAAAAATATTCTCAATACCTCTATGGATGGAAAGTGCTCATCTCCAGCTTTTTGATGATATCTTATTTTCTGAAATCCAATGCGTGAAGTAAAAGTTATGAATTTTTGAAAAAAATGATTGAATTTAGCCTGTAGGAACTTGTTTTCTAGCAAAAAAAGTTTACTTTTGATTTGATTTCTAAAAAATCTATTAACTATGAGTAGACAATAATAGAAACCTAGAAATATTTTGATGCAAAGAAAAAAACCCTTTTTTTTTTTATCCAACGAGTAGAAGATGAAAAAAAAAAAATTTAACCTTCAGCTTGTAGGAAAATGAGACACGACATTTTTTGGATAGAATTTTTCTTTAGATCTGCTCAAGATATGCAAAATTTAAATGATGCCCAGATGAGATTTCAGACCTGGCTACAAAAACTCAGAAATCAATTTTCCTACAAATGAGTGGAAGATGGAATTCTAAAGAAAAAATGAAAACAACTCTAGTGAAAAATGGTTTTCTTCAAACCACTGTCTGCAACTTTGTTAAATGATCTCCAATTTGGATGAAACAAAAGCCAATTATGACTTTCTCATGCCTTCTAGATTTATTTGAATAGTAAAAAAAGTTGTAAGTATAACCAAAAATGTTGTAATCACTTGGATCTCACAAAACACATATGTAATATGAAGAGGTTATTAGATCTTTGCAAACCCTTTCTGATTCTCCATATCGTTCAAGTGCACAAGAGAAGATCATACAAGAATTTACAATATTTTTAAGAGAAATTCAATCTCTCAATTAAGAATCTATGAACTTAGATTTCTCAAAACAAAATCGCTGATACCATGTTAGAAATTTGAAATAGATTAAATAACCCAAGGAACTTTTTAAGAGAAAATCAAAGCTACATAAATTGGAAAAGCATAAAGAATGCATACCAAAACTCTGAGAGATTATGTAATGTCAATATGATAGAATGTATTAAGAGCTTCAAAGATTGCTTGATACAATGCAAAGATGAAAAATAATGACTGCATGCATCAAGGTGCATGTATGCAAAAGTATGCAACAATATAAGAGAATGAATGGATGCAAAATACAAGCTAGGTAGTGGGTTTATATAGAACCTAGGAGAGGATGGAGGTGGAAAATTAACCAATGAGAATTTACCACCTAGACCACTAACATTAAATAAAGTGATGAAAAAGTAAATACTCCACCCTTAAAAGGTGGAGGACAACTCATCATTTTATCTCCTTGTTATTAAATAATTAACCCACTTTATTATCCTAAGAAAGCTTAATAAATGCGTAGGAAAAACCTATAACTAAGGGAAAATAAATATCCCACTAGGAAATAAAAACCTACACTAACAAAAGGAAATAGTAGCATATTTTGAAAAAAATACTAGGGGTAGAGCAAGAATGTGATGTTTTCACTAAAGAATCTATCCTTGTCTGCATTCCAAAAAGCGCAACTGAAGATAACAACCCTATGCTAAATGAGTTGGTTTCTTTGAAAAAAGTCAAAGTTGCTACTTTTCAGCTTCATCTAGAAAAGGCACCTGGACTAGATGGGCACCCTACAATATTCTATCAAAAGTGCTAGCCTATAATAGGGAAAGATGTATGGAAAGTTGTTGAGGAATTTAGAAAGAAGAAAAAAATTGTGAGAGATATTAATAATATAGTAATCTCCCTCATTCCAAAGAAAAAATCATATAAATATTTCAATGAATATAGGCTGCTATTGCTTTGCAACACAATCTACAAAATCATTACCAAATTCTTGGCTAATCACTTAAATAAGGTATTGAAGTTTATTATATCTCAGGAGTGGAGTGGATTTTTCCCGAGCATGGAAATAATAGATAGTATAATTGTCGCCAATGAAGTAGTGCATACAATGACAACATAAAAAATGTAAGGAATGATGGTTAAGCTTGATATCAACAAAGTATATGATAGGGTTAAATGAAAATTTCTAACTAAAGTACTCATGAGATTTGGATTCAGTAAAGATTGGGTTGAACTAATTAATCAGTGTATAACAATAGTCAAATATTTATTCAATTATGCAAATGGATCAATTTTTGGTTTTTCTCTACCACAAATGGACTGAGACAAGGAGATTCCATATCCCTCTTTTTATTTATAATTATGGTAGAGCCGATGGAGATATATTTGAAATTAAAGAGCAAACACAATATATGGAAGGGTATTAGAATGGTCCAAGGTATCAACCCAATAACACACATAAAATTTATAGATGATACTGTGCTTTTTGGTGAATCCAATATCATGAAAGTAGAAGTAATCAAGGAGGCATTAAATGATTATACAAGGATATCAGGGAAGTTAATAAATAAAGAAAAATCCTCAATAATATTCTTCAATACAAAGAAAGTAACACATAAAAGGGTAGAAAAATTATTTAGATTCACGATCAATGAAATTTCAGCCAAGAATTTGGGGGCACCATTAGTATCTAGGATATGTCAATCTCAACAATGGGAGGACATACTAGAAAATAACAAGAATAAAGTAGTAGCATGGAAAAATAAGTGGTTGACATTGGCAAGAAGAATATTAATGATTAAATCTATACTAGTAGTAGTTCCAAATTATGTAATGTTCTGTTTCCAAATTACACACAAGATTGAATAAAACTTGGAAATTTTTATGAAAAATTTCTTGTGGGAAGGCTCCAAAGAGGAAAGAAAAATTCCCTTAGTACATTGGGAAAAAGCATGTTTACCAAAAATAGCAAGAGGTGTTGGTTTGAGAAGAAAGAAAGAACAAAAAAGGAGCAAAATTATCATGGAAAATATACAAGGAACCGAATAGGCTATGGTGCAAAATATTTTAGAAGAAATATTTGGATAGTTCAAATCCAAAAATGATTCTAACCATGGGTAACTCAACTGGAGGATCAACAATTTGGAATTTTTTTATGGGATAGTAGGAAACTTATCATGGAACATTTGTCATGGAGAATCAATAATGGTAGGCAAGCTGACTTTTGGAAGGATTCTTGGAATGGATACAAAGCTTTAGAGGAAATGGAATAACTTAAAAGGTATATAGACCCATTAATGAAATTAATCAAAAACAAGGTAAGAGATTGCATTAGAAAAGTAACCCCAAAGTATGGTAACCAACATGAATGGATAGACACTAATACATTGCCAATCTCGGAGGAGACAAAAAAGATCTTAAAACAAGAAATTGGAAATAGAAGAATTATAATAATAGAAGAGGAAGATGAAATTATATGGTGTGGGGCTCAGTTGAGGGAATACACAGTTAGGTTGGGTTATCAGATACAAAAAGCAATACAAAAAAATAATACTCAGTTGAGCTCACTTTGTTGGCATACATCTATACTACCAAAGGTAGGAGCCTTTATATGGAAAACATTACAAAAGAGCATACTTACAAGAGAAAGACTAAATACAATGGGAATACAAGGACCAAATAGATGTAGTATATCCTACAAATATAATGAGATGGTTAATCATCTATTATTAGGGTATCCATATGCAAGAAGATGTTGGGATTGGATTCAAGGAGTTTTGGAATGGAATTGAGCAAGACAAGATGACCTAAAAGAATGATTGATCAATTTTTTGAAAGGGAGGAAGAAAATCAATGTGGGAAAATTTATGGATAATTTCCCCATTGATTATTGTGTGGCATATATGGAAGGAAATAAATAGAAGATTTTTCCAAGAAAAAATCATGAAACAAAGATGTTAATACAAAAAATCCAAGAATGAATGTGTGAACTATTAAATGCAAAAACCAAGATAAGAGAAAAAACCAAGTTCACCAAATGGGATGAGGATTTGCAAAAAAAGTGGGACAAACTTAGAAGACCTAAATGACAGATCATAGACAAATCAAGGATTAGAAAAGGAATAGTTTGGAAGGGCCCATATCAGGAAAGGATAAAGCTCAACTTTGATGGTTCAGAAAAAGGAAATCCAAGACTTGCTTGGGTAGGATGTATTATCAAAAACAAAAGTGGGCAATGCATTTGCACCTTATCCAAAAAAGTTGGATTTTCCACAAATAATGAAGCAAAAATTGAGGCATTAGCTTTGGGATTGTGGCTATGCAAAGATAAAAATATAAGAAAGATAGAAGTGGAAGGGCATTCACTAATATACATACAGACAATAAGCAAAAAAGACACACCCAACTAGAAACTAAAAAGGTGGGTTCAAAAGAGATGAAAATACCTAGATGAGCTTGAAGACTTCTCAATAACTCATGCTTGTAGGGAAGCTAATGGGGCAACAAATTTTCTGGCTAATTTTGGGGTGAGTCAAGACAAGAAAATTATTATTGAATTAAATACCAATAAATGGGATGGATTGGGTGAGCTGCTATGAAAGGTAGAATGTTACGCATAGATTGTAATCCACATGAAAATACATTTCAAAAGAGAACAAAAGGTAATATCAAGTGCAGTAAATGTTGAAGTCATAAAACTCTATTTGGGGAATACATCAACAGGCTCAAGGTTATTCTAATCATTTCTTAACATGTTCTTTTGAGTATCCTAGTTATCTCCTTATTAGTTCTTTGGGCTAAAACCAAGCTTAAAATTAGGTGGAAACCAATCTTAACATCCTTTCTAGACTAGGCTACCTACATGTAAGTATTTAGAAGAATAACAATTATTTTCTTGCCTACATCCCCTTTCATTAAGTTTCAAACCCTTAATACCCATTTAAATTGAATAAGGAATCCATCCAATACTCCCAAAAGTAGAACATATAAGTAAATCTAAAGGAGTGTTGAAATAAATTCAAAGGATATCATTAACATCTAGGAATTAAGAGACAATACAATATTTCAAATATGAATCCCTAATTAATTAATGTTGGAAACAAGGTATTGGATAAGAACACCAAGAACTTGAATAAGGGAATCATGCAAAACACCCAAAATTTGGAAGGTTTAGAGACAATAATTGAAAAACAAGAAGAAATGAGCAAATTATCAAATACTATGGCATTGTGGGATGAAAAACTACCTTAAATTTGATTCCCCAGTGTAAACAAAGTAAATCGACCTTCTCTATTTTGAGAAAAATCATTAACACTTGGGAATTGAGGGACAACATAATATTTCAAATCCAAATCCCCAATGCATTAATGATGGAAACCTGGTATCGGGGAGAGCACTACAAATTGAATAAGGGAATCATGCAAAACACCTAGATTCTAAAAATCATAGGTATTGATAGTTTTCAAAGTAAATCAACCTCCTCTATTTTGTTAAGGGTACCAGTGGTTTTCTCTTTTGTTAAATGTACCAATGTTTTGGGTATTAACTTAAAAATTAATATGGCTAAATTTATGACATTAAAAAGAACTTGAATAAGGAAACCATGCAACACTCACATAAGTAGAACATGTAAGAAAATTTAAAGAAGTGTTGAGATACATTCAAAGGTAATATGAGAAAAAACATAACACCTAGGCACTAATGGACAATACAATATTTCAAATCTAAATCCCTAATTTATGAATTATGGAAGCATGGTATGAATAAGTGAATCATGCAAAACAACTAGAACTTCCTTTCTTTTGTTAAGGTTACAAGTGGTTCTTGTGTGTGAGAATATGTGAATTATAATAATCAATAACACACAATAGATGCAATGTATTACATTAAGGAAATCTAAATTAACAACATAATTTGATAAAATGATTCCTTAAAGACATTCCATCTTCCTCTATTCCTAAGGATCCTATATTAGTGCTCTCAGAACTTAATTATGCACTGAATTACTAGGATGACACCTAAGAAATGAGTAGCCATTAATTCTAGAATGTACAAACTATGTCTACACCTACATGATTTGGCTAGATGATGAACTAAATGATATGTTGGATGATAAACTATTCTATATAGAATGCTAATGAAATGATGTATTATGTTGGATTAAACTAATGGAGATGCTATGAAATTTATTCTAAATGTTGTAAGTAAAATAAGACACATCTAACAAAGAAGCCATGATTCTAATTTACTTGCTAAACTATTCTAAATGCTAAACTAGAATGTAAACTAAGCTCTCAAATGCTAAGATGATTTTTGTAGAGTAACTATATACAATGATCTCTTATGCAAAAGCTATAAATGAGCCCCTATTTATAGATTTCACCAAGGCATTAGGTGAGTTGGCAGTAATGGATGATTAGGATTTAGTCTGGAGAGATCAACGGTGAGAAACGAGGAGGTTAGAGAGAAATAAGGAAGTTGTCCCCTTTAATAGAACAAGCTTGCCAAGAGTGGAAAAGAATAAATGGAAAGGATTAGCCACGTGTCTCTGAGTTTGTTGAGATTGTTGAGGATAAATACCTATTTTAGAAATTAGGAATAATTATTTTCATGTGAAACATGGTGAGACGGAAGATGATGTGGAAGGAGATTAGAAGAATATGGAGAAATGTAACGAAATTCAAATAAAAAATTCAAATTTAATGAAAGGAATTAATCAAATAAAACAAATTAGTTAAATTTGTTTATTTAATTAAATCATGAAGAAAGTGGTTTAAGTTGGAAGAATTAAGAAATGCAAACTATATAAATAAACTTTGCAATTTATTTATACAATAAAGGAAATAAAGATTTTTATTAATTAAATAACCAATATTTAATTAATATTCTCCAGACCAATTTTGGATGTATACATTTTTCCCCTCTTTGAAGTGATGTGTTTACTCATTACTTTAAAGAAAAATTTACCAGTGTTGCTAAAATTTTGACGATGCCCCAGATGGTGATTTTCAGAAGATAATGAATGTATGCCCCCTCGGGAGAAAAATCGAGGAAGTTTTGATGATTAAAAGATTGTTGATGATTTTTGAAACTTTCTAATGATTTATGATGATGTCGATGATGAAATTCTAATTTGATGATATTCTAGAGATTTATCTCCCAATATGGAAGAAATGAGCTACCTTGATAAATTGATCCTTAAAAAAATTTAAAATATCCTACAAAAATCACACTCTTAATTACCCTTCTTAAGAGGTAAAAAGTGAAAAGAGGATTCATTTGTGCATTTTGTGATTTTGAAAATTGTGGAGTGAGAGAGCAACCTTGAGCATTTGAGCGAAGATGGTGATCCCCTACGAAACTCATCGATTCGAGCGAGTGTGGTGACACAATTTGCCAGTGGGATATTGACCTCCAATATGAATTTCAAAAACTTTCCTTGTGAATTTTGAATCAATTTTCCCACATTTTTAATTTCAAATTTTAGTTTTTCATTCTTTCAGTGCATATGAAATTTATTTTGGTGCATAGGTTAGATTTTTTAGCGCATTCACCTAGAGTTTTAGTGCATTGACTAGATTTAGCGGTGCATCCATAGTATGTAATAGTGAATCCACGTTTTGGTGTATAGACGGTCTGTAATGGTGCATTAAAGTATTAGATAACACATTCATTAGAAATGGCGCATCAAATTGTAGTTTTAGTGCATATGAGGGATTCTCTGGCGCATTGAATTAAATGGCGTATCAAAGAGATTCCACATCGCATCTAATAAATTCTTTGGTGCATTTAATTAAATGGTGCATTGACAGACTGTAATAACACATCCAACCAATTTGGTGGCACATCTGCCCTTTTGACACAATGAAGCACTGTTATGGCACATCTAGGTCAGAATTGAAGATTTTTTGTTTTTCTCCTTGAATTTGATGATGTTTAATTGCATTAGCCAATGATTTATTGTTGATGATAGATTAGATGATTTATTGATCTCATGATAGGTGAGATTCAATAATGATGACATTGTTTTGACTTCATGATAGGTGAGGATAAAAAATAGATGTTCACGAGATTTGATGAAAATCTCACTAGAATTGATAGGATAAGTGATCGGTTGATGTTTGATTGCTTTGCTGATTTGATTGATTGATTGATGTGCTGATTGCGATATGTTAAAATGATAGGAGACAAATTTAGATAATCTTAAGTCCCGAGAGTGATTCCCATGGACTTGGGAGCTGATCCCACATCTATCACAGGCTGATAGCGATATCACTGAGCAATGCAGATTATCTTCACTGATTGACATGCCCTAGATTAGGATTAATCAAGGATTGTTGACTGTGCTAGCAGAGAGGTGGCATAGAGACCACATCACTTTTCATTTGGCCATTAGAGAAATGACTGTGATGCCAGAGGATGTCTATAGGATCTTGTGAATTCTCGTGATGGGTGACATTGTTACATATGACCACACCGAGCAGGGAGGTACAAATGCCTTACGCCAGATATTCCATGATGATCATATTAGTGGGTATGAGATGCCTTGGCAGGAGATGTTTGAGAGGTATGCCCCTTTTCCTTCCATGCTTGTGGGATTTTTTGATGGATTCTTATGTCCTGACAAGAGGGAAAAGGGATTATCCGTCAGTTGGGGTTGGACACAGGAGAAGATGATTCAGTTTGGGACCCATTTTTCTTGGGGTTCATGCATGCTTGCATAGTTATATCATGATTTTCATCAGGTAGTTTACCTTAGAGGAGCTAGTCTATCACTGGTGTGACTCTATTACAAATGTGGGCTTGGGAGCATATAGTAGTGCCACGTCCAGAGACAGATAGATTCCAACCATTTGGGAGACCTTACGTCTATGGTTATGCAGGCCCAATTGTCTAGCATAAGCTGGGAAAATTGGAGTATTGGAGATGTGTGTTGGATGACCTAGATTTTGTTACATGGCGGCCATGCGTAGATTGTGAGTAGTGGGTTGAGGATCATTTGGAGATGCCTTATGTTATCACATCTAGGTATTTTATTGGATGGACACACTACATTATCGAGAGATTATTATTGATGAGGGTGCTCAGACAGTACAACTAAGTACAAGGGATACCACAAAGATTGTCCATGTATGCGTAGAGACATCATGATGTGACTGAGTGGGGGCCCACTTTATCTTATGATGCCGCATGTGATGAGTATCATAAACTACAACTAGTGATTTGGGATTACCATCTAGAGATCATTGAGGGATACATGACTAAGGATTACTCACATTATTTTAGTGGGCATCCATTTTTTAGGATCTCCAAGCCTGATGGGCTAGTGCCAGCACTAGAGGATGATGAGGACAGACCACCCAAATGGAGGAGGGCTAGAGGTGGTGGAGATGAGGAGGGAGATGGTGGGGATGATGGAGGAGGTGGTGATGATGGTAGTGTTGATGGTGGTGGTGGAGATGGAGGAGGGGGTTCCCATCCAGCACTAGATGTTAGAGTGCCTCATAGGAGATGATCCTTAGTGGCGGCAACACAGTAGCATGTGCAAATACAATTGCCCTCCCAGTAGCAGCAGTCACTGATTGCGGCCTTACATGATTAGGTCCAGATAGTTTAGGGTCAGCTCATGTAGGTCCAGGGGTAGTTGTAGGAACAACTCTCACAAGCCTAGGGGTAGATATAGACTTTGATGGCTGAGAGGGATGCTACCAGGCAGCAGCTAGCACAAGTACAGAGCCAGGGATAGGTGCAAGGCCAGGTTGATGCGTTGACTACAGAGAGAGATGCACTAAGATGATGGGCAGCACAGGTAGAGGCTATTATCATGAGACTATAGTAGGTTGTGATGGTTGCTAGGACATCATATTATTTTAGGGTGATACGCCTCATTTCTCAGGAGGCTGAGTTCTATAGAGGTCGGTATGATGAGTTGGTCCCTCCAGATCGGCAGGAGAGTTTTGCTTAATCTTAGTTTGGTAGGTTACAGTCTCAAATGGTCAATGTGGGTGTTACACAACCATTTCTTGGAGATCAAAGAGATCTTGGTGCGGGTTCGTTAGGTGCAGGGGGAGGTACCAGTCCAGGGGTGCTAGCATCGTCTGGGGAGAGCACTACATAGCTTTGAAACTTGATGTTTTATTGTGATTTGGACATGTATACATTGCTACTTGATGAGTTACCACCATTTTTGATGATTTATCTCTTCATATTTAGATATACTTGTACATTTGACATCATTTTGAGATATATGCAACGATGATGATGATTTGACCTATGTGTTTATGTGTTGATTATGATGGATGCATTTAATTTCCTATTATGTATGTTATGTGATATTTTATATGATGGTGATATGTCATGGATGCAACATGTGTTATGATTCTATGATGCTTTTATGATATCCATATTCCCTATATGATGAATCTAATTATGTGAATGCAATGTGCTAAATGCTATGTTTTTTGTACTTTTCTTATGCAAATATGTGATGCAAAATATGAAATGGATGAATGGATGAATGTAATGATTAAATAATGATGGATAATTCTACATGCTCTTATGGATGATGTATGATATGCATGGTACTCTATTTTTTTTTATATTTTTTCAATGCAAATGTATGAATTCATGTATGAAATGGATGAATGGAAGTTTAAATGTTGCGTTGTGGATGTTTCTGTGATGCAAATGTATGACTAGATGTATATGGATGAAAATGATATGATCAATTCTTTATTTTTGGATTTTTGTAATAAAAATATATGACCTAATTGAAAATGAATGCTGAAATGATATGGTAATGCTTTGTTTTTTTTTCATGATGCAAATATATGATCTAATAAACTAGATGAATGACAAAATGATATGAGAATGTATGAATGATGTCCTAATGCTTATGCGACTAAAATGTGAATGATCTTTTTGGTAATGTCAAATGTACTCAATCCATTAATGATAGAAATAACATCACTCATAATATTGTACTAGCCTTGGAGAAATATATAAATACCACTGCAACACCTAGTATGAATGCAACCTAAACATGCAAACCTAACAATGCAATGTTGTCAACCCAGTAACTAATTTATTGTGCTTGGTATCACCATTGAGCTTTTAAAATGTTGAAAGTGAGTACAAACATCATTGGCATAATTAGACCATGATGACCTGAGTACTAATTTCATGATGTTTGATAGTGCAAGTTAACACAAGAATCTAGGTATAATTGGACCAAGATGACTTGAGCATTTTTTGCATAAACATACAAGAGTTAACTATTTTCTTATGCGAATCTGGAATTTCATCAGTGATACTTTTTAGAGCACGTCCCACGATGATTCCCATAGTGTTAATGATCAACTCACAAACAACCGACAAAGAAAAATATCATTCTCAATCATAGCTTCTCTAGTTCTTGACATCCTTGAGTTACTCCCAAGAAATGATAACAACAATCACAATGCAAATAGTTTTAACATTTGTGTTAAAGTGATAAAACTATGATTCAGAGTATCGTCACCAAATGAAATTTGTTTTCAATGGATCTTGTTGTTGTTGGTTCAAATGGTTGTTTTTGGTGAGTCTGATTGACGTTCAATGTTGTAGCCTACTTGATTGTTGTGTTTTTACCATGTTGTCGTACTATTGTTTGTCTATCACTTTTAATCTCAAAGACGGATTTCCCCCAATGAGTTTAGGATTTTTCCCCCAGTGGAAACAAACCAATTTTATTATGGATATGTACAATGATCGACAAGCCAAAATGAGACAAAATTGGCAAAGTAGAATATGTACATGAGGCTCAAATGGAGGATGTGGATAGTGATAGCGAAGAGCCAATAGTCACCACACATTCCAAATATAGGAAGAAGCTAGCTTGTCACAAATAGTGCCCATCGCCAGGTTTTCGCCACTTGCTTATAGCACTTTTTTCAGATTTTATGATTTTTTTGTATTTTTCCTTTTATGATTTTTTTGTATTTTTTCCTTTTTTCTATT
This sequence comes from Sequoia sempervirens, assembly GCA_007258455.2. NCBI lineage: Eukaryota > Viridiplantae > Streptophyta > Pinopsida > Cupressales > Cupressaceae > Sequoia > Sequoia sempervirens. The sequence goes on along the minus strand of VDFB02370615.1, from coordinate 83,587 downwards.
TTTTGTATTTTTCTTCTTTTTGATTTTTGATTTTTTAATTTTTTTTTGTATTTTTGATTTTTTTGTTGTCACCAAGATGCCTATTTGCCAGGTTTTCACTAGGGCGACCATTTTTTCAAGACATTTTCTAATGTTTTTGGATTTTTTTAGGACTTTTACCGATGTAGTAGATGAATCATATGTAGAATTTCTTGAGATAGATAATATTCATGGGCTCTTAAAATAGGTCTCCTTTTGGTGTGGATAGTTGGTATACTCTTGATCCATAGATTGACACAATGAAAAAGGGGCCCAACCAATTTGGTTCAAACTTTCCTTTCTTCTCCCTATCCTGTTGGTTGCGTGGGTTCGCCTTCAATACCAGGTCACCAACTTGAAATGTTCTGGGTTTGACTTTATGATTGTAACTTATGGACATTCGTTGTTGGTAGGATTTTAGGTGGTTCACTGCATGTTGGCATCGTTCATCTAATAGTTCAAGTTCCTGCAATCTAGATACTCGATAGTCCTCATTAGAGATGATACCCTTCAATGAAACCTGGAGTGATGGTAATTCAACCTCGATTGGTACAATGGCCTCAAATCCATACACAAGAGCATATGGTGTGGCTCTTGTTGGTGTGCAAATACTAGTGTGGTATGCCCACAAAGTAGGGTTTAATTGGATGTGCCAATTACGTCCAACATCATTGACTATTTTCTTCAAGATCTTCAGAATAGTTTTGTTGAAGGCCTCTGCTTGACCGTTTCCCTAAGGATAGTATGGTGTAGAGAAGTGATGTTGAATGTTGAACTTCTCACACAATTCTTGCATGTCTTGATTTTTGAATGGTCTTCCATTGTTAGTGACAATGGATTGAGGGATGTCATACTGATAGGTGAAGTAATTGAGGATGAATGATGAAATTTCTTTTCCTGTGATGGTGATTAGAGGAATGAATTCAATCCACTTCATGAATTATTTTGTAGCTATGATGATAAACTTTTGTTTGTTTGATGAAGATTGATGGATTTTACCAACAAGATCCAATCCCCATTGAAAAAAGGGCCATGTGGATGCAAATGGTTGAAGCTCTTGCACTGGTGCATGGATGAGGTTGTCATGAATCTAACACTTTTGAAAAATTTCAAGATGAATTGGAAAGACTCATTCTCCATGTTTGGCTAGTAATATCCTAAACGAAGGAGTTTCTTGGCTAAGGTTAAACTACTTGAATGAGTTCTGCAAACACCCTCATGAACTTCCCGTAAAGTTGTTTTAGACTCATTGTGCTCCAAACATTGGAGGAGAGTTCCGTCAACAACTCATCGGTATAGTACATCTGCAATAAGAGTATGTTGGGTGGATCAGAGAATGAATTTTTTGTTTTTTATTTATAAATAGGTCGCATGGAAGGGTGTTATCTTTGAGATAGGTAAAAATTTCACCATAGATTGAGATATTAGAGTCAACTAGGTGACATATAACTTGGGACTCGGTATCATCATAACCAGGGGAAAATAGTTGTTCCACCAAGAACTCGTAACGGCTTCTCTTCTCTAGAATTTGTAACAAGGAAGCAATAGTAGCCATGGCATCGACAACTTTAATGTCCACTCTTGAAATCTGTTCAAATTTGATATCCACAATTTATTTCTTAAAATCATCCATAATTCTTTTGTAGGGCATCAATTTGTCATCCTTTGTTTGATAATCATCATTGACTTGGTTAATGACCAACTGAGAATCTCCATATACTTGCAATTCTAGGATCTTCCATTCTACAGTTGTCTTAATGCCAATGATTAAGGCTTCATACTCTGCCATGTTGTTGGTACAAGGGAACATCAATCTGTATGATTTTAGTATGGTATGTCCTTTTGGAGTGACAAATAGGACTCCGGCCCTTGATCCATGTTGTGTGTGTGATTCATCAAAGTATAATGTCCACTATTTTGCAGCCAAGGAGAGGACATTAGCATCTAGAAATTCAATAAGTAAAGGATGATTATTTGGTAGAGGTTCTTCAGCTAATTGGTTAGTGATTTCTTGTCCTTTTATTGCTTTCCTATCCACATATTGGATGTCAAATTCACTTAATATCATAACCCACTTGGCCAGTCTTTTAGTTAGGTTAGCTTTGCTGAGGGTGTATTTTAGTAGATCTATTTTTCCTATTAACTTGATGGTATGAGTTAGCATGTAGTGTCGTTGCTGTTGGGTGGTGAACACTACTACTAGGAAAGCCTTTTCAATGGATGTATAATTGATCTCATAGCCATTTAGCATCCTATTGATGTAGTAAATTGCCTTATCTTTTCTTGTTGAATCCTCTTGTGCTAACAGGGCTCCCAATAATACCTTAGTTGTTGCAATGTATAATAAGAGTGGCTTTCCTTCTACTGGTGGTACTAAGATAGGTGGACTTATTAGGTATTGTTTCAATTGATTGAAGGCTCCTTCACATTTCTTATCCCATCATAAAGAAACATTTTTGTGTAGCAAGTAAGTAAAAGGATGAGTCTTGTCTACCAGTTGTGAAATAAATCTTTAGATTGATTGGAACCTTCCTTGTAGAGATCATAACTGATTGATGTTTGTGGGTGGTGGAATTTCCATGATAGCTTTAACTTTTTCTGAGTCTACCTCAATGCCTTTTTTTGAAACTATGTACCCTAGGAGTTTTACTGAAGTCACCCCAAACACACATTTATTTGGATTCATTCGGACATTGAATTTCTCTAGTCTAGTGAAGATTTTGTCTAATATCTCTAAGTGTCCTTCTCTAGTATATGATTTAGCTAATAGATTTTCCACATAGTCTTCCATGAAAGTATGAATCATATCATGAATTTTTTTTTTCATGGTGCGTTGATAAATAGCTCCTACATTCTTCAATCCAAATGGCATGACATTCCAATAGAATTTTCCCCATGGACATGTAAAGCTTGTCTTATCTTGATCCTTTGGAGCTATCTTGATTTGATTATATCCATAAAAACCATCCATAAGTGATAACATGTCATGTCCTATTGTTCAGTTCACTATGATGTTTATGTTTGGTAGAGGAAAATCATCTTTTGGACAAGCCTTATTGAGATCTCAGAAATATGTGCAAATACGGATGTTGTTATCAAGCTTTGAGACTGGTACGACATTGGAGATCCACTTGGCATAATCAATGGGTCTAACGAATCCTGCATCTAACAACTTCTTCAACTCTTCTTTTACCAATAAGGCTATACGTGGATGCATTTTCCTTAGCTTCTACTTGACTGGTTTACTCTTAGTGGTAAAGATAGATGATGCATGATAGGTTCTGGATCAATCCCTGGCATGTTGGCATATGACCAAGCAAAGTTGACTTGTTCTTCTGTGAAAATTTTGAGGAAGCTTGGTTTTTCTTGGTCTGTTAAAGATGTCGCTAGATGAATAGTCTTCACTATCTCTGCACTGTCGATATTGACAGAATGTGTGGGTTTGATCAATATCTTTGATCTTTCCAAAAATTTCTCTAGGAGAGTATCAAATCTTCCATCCTTCGATGCCTTAGAGAGGTTTTTTCTGTTGGATGCGCTCTTTGTTTTTACTTTTTTTGGATCTGATATTGCCATCAAATGGTTTTCACCATCAAATCTATTTCCTGTATTATTCATTTTGCAGCTGGAAGATTTGATATTCCCCTATTCAGAAGCTTTGTTATGATGTTCATTGGTGGAATCTATTTTGAGATTGTTGGAACAAAGTAAATTGATGATGGCATCATCATTTGAAAAGGTAGGGATACCAAATGGCTCAGTTTGGTCCCAATCTATGAGTTTGGGATGCACTAGGGGTAAGAAGTCACCAGACTGGTTAAGGTTAGAGATGGTAAGAGTCCTAATGGCGATATATTTGATTTTTCCAATAGAAAAATTGAGGTCTATAAGGTAACTTTTCTCTAAATTATTAGTTTCAATCTGATTTGAATCATCTTCATTGGAATCATCAATGTGTTGTGATCCTAATTCAAGTAGTCTAGAACCTAGACCTTGTCCCTCTTTGAGTAGGGGTGCATACTTGTGTACAACATCAATGTCCTTGTTGTGACAAGACTCTTCTGATAGTGAATCCCACTCATATTCAATAGAATCAGTTTCATGATCATCACTAGCTTGTAATTGCAAGATTCTTTCAACCACCTTCTGAGTCATCCCTTCTTTTGTCTCCTCTTTATAACCCAATCCTATCTTGTCTTTTGGATTGATTAAGATGTGTTGAATTGGTTCTACAATTACTTTCTTTCTTTTTCCTACAAGGCCTTTTCCCTCATATCCCATATTTTCCAAGATAGTGAAGCCTTTTCCATATTGTGTTGTTTGTACATTTGTAGTTGTTGTTCGGGATTCTTCTTCATCCTTATAAAGCCAGTTTAGAACAGCCTTGTCTTCTACTTCATCAACTATAGTGCCTACTTTTACAAATTGACCATCAAGAGTGTAAATGGTTGTGATGACTTTTGTGGTTTTGATGTTGAGGGTTTCCCATATGACTTTGGGGTAGATAAATGTGAAAGACATAGAGATCATTCAATGAAATATTCACCAACACCTTTATCTTTGACTTGGACTTTTTTCTCAAATTTTTGCAAAAAGGAATTTAATTGGGCTTCATGATTTGAGTATGTAGAAGGATCAACTTCCTCTTTCTACTTAAACTGTTTAGATAGGGAACTAGATTGACCTTCATGATTTGAAGAACTTGACTGGCTCTGATCATTGGAAGAGATGGAAGTGGAAGCTTCTCTGTTATGAGGCACAAAGATATCTTGGACAAATTTTAGGGTGTTGCAATACTAAGGACTATTTGAATCGGTTGAGATGGTGATTTCTTGGCCACCACAAGGGAATTTCAGACATTGGTGATATGTTGACATGACCGCTTGCATTTCATGGATCCATGGGCAACCGAATAGTATGTTGTAGGTAAAATCCTTCTCTAAGACTTGGCAGACTACATCTTTATGAATTGGTCCTACTTTAATAGGTAAGACAATCAATCCCTGTGAAGATCTTTCCTCATCATCATATGATTTTATTGTAATCTTTTTCTTTGAATCAATTACATTCTTAGAAAATCTCAAGGCACGAATAAGCTTTAAAGTACATATATTCAGGCTGACTCCTCCATCTATTAGGAAGTGTTTGACACGATGTTTATGAATTAGGACTTCAATATAGAGAGTGACATTATGGGGGTGAGAAATAGATGCATCATCATTTTCTGAGAAGGATAAGAAATGTGGCTCGATCAAATGTCCCACCATGGCTTCAAATTTACAAACTTCTAGATTTGTTGGTATTGTTGTGTCCACTAGGGCTTTTTCTAAAATGTCTTTGTGGGTGGGTGAAATCTTGAGTAATTCCAATATTGATATTTGTGCAGAGATATTTTGTAACTGGTCCATTATGCTATATTGGTTGGATGAGGCAGTGGGTGTTTTAGATGAAATTCCTTTTAGGACATATTTAGCTTGTGCTCTTGTGGTTGCATTCATTGGTATGCTATCTTATTTTCCATTGATTTTAATGACATTGACTTGAGTATCAATTGCAGATATATTTGGTTTGATGTCATTAATTTGATTTTCAAGGATAATGATGTCTTGTTCTTGTTCAATTGGAGTGTCATATATTGGATTAGATATTGCAATATTGTCTTAATTATCATTGGTTTCAATGGTATTCATTTGATCCTCTGCTACTGAAATATAATTTATGACAGTATCATGGACATAGTTTACATTCTTTCCCTTACTGTTTGTTGTAGAGGACTCCCCTTTTTCATAATTCAGTAAAGGGTTCTTAAATACTATGTGATCAAAATTTGTTTGGGGTCCTTCTATTCGTATGACTTTGTCATCTATTAAGTCTTGTATCTTATGTTTCAATTGCATGCAGCTATTTGTTTGATGACCTTTGCACCGATGAAATTCACAATAATAAGCATCATTCCACGATGATGATTTTACTTTTGGTTCAAATCCTCGAGTGTCAAGTAGTGTTATGAGGTTATTTTCAAGAAGTTCCCTCAATGCAGATTCATATGATTGACCCAAAGGTGTGAATTTTTTGTAGTTTGATTGTGTTTGATAAGGTGGAGTTTTGGACGTGGTGTTACTTTGATCATGGTTGTTTTGATTATTGTGTTGGTTGATATTTTGATTATTGCATTGATTGATGTTTTGGTCGGTCTGGGTTGTGGTTTCTAATAGATTAAAGACTGGTTTAGCATTATGTGTTTCGGTGGCACCGTCATTGGTATTTTTGTTCCTTGTCCAAAATTTGGGTTTCTCATTGTTGTGATGGTTGGAAGAGCTAGCATTGTTTGATCCTTCATTGTGAATTTTTCAATACCCCTCTTTTGACTAAAGCTTCTTCAATTTTGACACCATTTTCTACCATCTTCTCAAAGCTAGGGGGACATTGTAATTGTAGCCTATAGCCCATTTCACTATTAAGGTTATCAATAAAAATCTCCATCTTTTCTTGTTTAGGTATGGGACGAGCGTATCGAGCAAATAACCTTCTCCACCTTTGTAAGAATATGAGAAAAGATTCTCCTTATTTATGTTTGGTATTACAAAGATCCTTCATGGTTATCTCATGTGAAATGTTATATGAATATTGAGTGATAAATTTTTTGACAAGTTCTTCAAAGGATTTTATGCCTGGTTGTAGTTTCAAAAACCATTCCATTCAATGGCCTCCCAAGCTATGAGGAAAAATTCTCATCAAGTATGTGTCTTCATGAACAAACTCAAGACTCATTGTTCAAAATTCTCTCACATGGTCTATGGGGTCATATTTTCCATTGTATTTGTCGTATTTCGGTAGTTGCAATTTGGGGGAAATGGTATCATGTTTAACTTTCTATCAAAGGGGTAGGGACAAATATCTTGCAACAAGTATCTTTTGGTAGTCCCTCCTTGCATGTCTTGTAATTGTTGTTGAAGGTTCTTCATTTGATGTGTTAGGGCAGCCATTTGATCTGTATTTGATGTTTCAATTTCAGTTTTCTTTGAGGTTCCCTTCAATTTATTGACATCAAAATCACTTGGTAATTTGACCCCTTGGTTTGCTAACATTAAAAGGTATTTTTCTCCATCCTTTTCAAAGATTCTTTCTAGGAATTTATGAAATTTGGGATCTTGGTTTGCTTGTTCTATTTCCTCTTCTGTTATTTCGTCTATTTCATTTTGAGGAATTTTGTGAAAGGGATTTTCTTCTGGTTCTTCCATGGTATTTTGAGGTTCAAGTTCCTTATCCTTAAGTTTTTGCTTTTAGGACGTTGTTAAAATGGGCATGCAAGTGATGAAAGTTTTCTAAATTTTGATCGGTGTTTAAGAGTGCCAAAGGAATACTAGGTTGAATAGAATAATGAATCCTATTGATGGGACTAAGGTAATTAAATTTTATGTAAAGTGTGTTGTTTCTAGATGAAGGATTATAAATCCTGATGGGGAAACTCAATTTGATGATCACATTTGGATTTTTGATGATGATTGGGAATTTCTATATTTTTTTATCAAAGTTTAGGTAAAGGATTTCACTTGTAAATGCTAGTTTTTCCAAGTTTACAACAATATTGGGATGAGGAAAGAAATTTTCTATGGAAAATATCCCTAAATTTGGTTTTGAAATGTCGGATAGGAGTCAAATTCAGCTCTTTGGTTATAAATTTTGGTGGATGCACTATAACAGTCAGTGTATGTGCTATAACATGGCTTGGATATGCGCTAGGGAATAGCTCAAATGTGCCAAAGTTTTAGGGGTATGTGCTACATAATTTGGTAAATGCACCATAGAATGCAAGGGATGCGCTAGTAAAAGTGGTGAATGTGTTGTAACAGAAGGTGTATGCACTAGCAAAAGTGGTAAATGCACTATAACAAAAGGTATATGTGTTGGAAAAAACTAGTAAATGTGCCAAAATAAGCAATGGATGCATTGAACTGGGGAATATAGTAGTTTCTTGCAATTTATTTGTTTTTTTGGTTTTTCAGTCAAAGAAAGGTTTGTTTCAAATGTTGTTTTCAGAATCATAGTTTTGTACTTCTAGTGTGTAAGGTTTTTTTTGAAGTAACTTGTTTAAAAACACTTTGGTAAACACATCAAGATGTACAATCCTAAGGGTGTGTAATATTGTATTTGTTGGATTCCCACTTGGATTTTACTCTAGCTACACCTACTTTTAATGGATGATTAGATATTTGACCCCACTGGCTCCCCTCCACAACACTCACTTCTACAGGGAAGCCAAGAATTAGTACCCATGAATCTCCCATGGCATACTTCTCATCTCTACTAAAAGCCACAAAAATATGGGATGGATTCAGAATGACCATTCCTGCACCAACAAATAGTTAAAGGATTTTGGCCTTTCTACAACAAGGGTTTTAATAGGGGTGTTTTGTTCATTGGGGATCATCCATGTGGCAAGAGACCATTGCTACCCTTCTTTTCAAAAAAATCCTCGTGATAATTTCCTTTCCTCAAGTACCCACACTTATATACTGGTTGGAAGTCGCTTGGGTTCAACGTGTTATTGGTTGGGTCATTCCCTTGGGTGATTACTTTTTCCCACAAGGTAGGCCCTCTATGGATAAACAAAAGCGAGCAAGTGCAATCTTAGTTTGATCAATATTTGTTTTTCATGAACAAAGAGATAACACACACGATATACTTAACTCACACTTGCAAATAAAGATGAATGGGTCTGGCTTTTTGGTCACCCAGTTAAGGGGAGAGCATATTCCTACCATTCAACATACATAGCATACATGGTGTTCTTTCCTTCCTAATTAGTCTTGATTCCTAAATTAAGCAAAAGGAAATAAATCAGTCCAACCCCTACATCAAATTCATCAGTAGTTTGTAATAAATGTTTCTTTGACAATGTTCAAGAGTTTCAGCAGAGTCTCTGATAGTGTTTATGAATTTTGCAAAACAGAAAAGCATTCATTAGTTTTTAGACTCGGAAGAAATTTGCAAAGAAAATCAAATGTGCCATTACAGTAAGCTGATGTGCTGAAAAAGTAAATGTGTTGTAGAAAGAAGTGAATGCGCTACAGAAAATAGTAAATGCACTATAGAAAATGGTGAATGCACTATAGAAACCCCCTAACGCACCACAAAATGGCGTGGATGTGCTAAAGAAACCCATTGTTGCGCCAGAATAGTCGGTGAATGTGTCAGAGAATGTTTCAGGTGTGCCAGAAGAATTAATGGTTGCACCAGAGAAATTCACATTTGAACCTGTAAAGCATACTTTCCAAAAAATATTAAATAACAGTGACTAGGCCCCACAGTGGGTTCCAATTTATGTGTGTGAGAATATGTGAATTATAATAATCAATAACACACAACAGATGCAATGTATTACATCAAGGAAATCTAAATTAACAACATAATTTGATAAAACAATTCCTTAAAGACATTCCATCTTCCTCTATTCCTAAGGATCCTATACTACTACTCTCAGATCTTAATTATGCACTGAATTATTGGGATGACACCTAAGAAATGAGTAGCCATTAATTCTAGAATGTAGAAACTATGTCTACACCTACATGAGTTGATGATTTGGTTGGATGTGAACTAAATGGTATGTTGGATGATAAATTGTTGTATACAAAATTCTAATGAAATGATGCAATGTTGGATTAAACTAATGGAGATGCTATGAAATTGATTCTAAATGTTGTAAGTAAACTAAGACACATCTAACAAAGAATCCATGATTCTAATTTACTTGCTAAACTATTCTAAATGCTAAACTAGAATGTAAACTAAGCTCTCAAATGCTAAGATGATTTCTACAAAGTAATTGTATGCAATGCTCTCTTATGTAAAATTTGTAAATGAGCCTCTATTTATAGATTTCACCAAGGCATTAGGTGAGCTAGCAGCAATGGACGATTAGGATTCAGTTTGGAGAGATTGACGGTGAGAAACGAGGAGGTTAGAGAGAAATAAGGAAGTTGTCCCCTTTAATAGAAGAAGCTTTCCAAGTGTAGAAATGAATAAATGGAAAGGAGAAGCCATGTGTCTCTGAGTTTGTTGAGATTGTTGAGGATAAATACCCATTTTAGAAATTAGGAATAATTATTTTCATGTGACACATGGTGAGATGGAAGATGATGTGGAAGGAGGTTAGAAGAATATGGAGAAATATGATAAAATTCAAATTTAATGAAAGGGAATTAATCAAATAAAACAAATTAGTTAAATTTGTTTATTTAATCAAATCATGAAGAAAGTGGTTTAAGTTGGAAGAATTAAGAAATGTGAACTATATAAATAAACTTTGCAATTTATTTATACAATAGAGGAAATAAATATTTTTATTAATTAAATAACCAGTATTTAATTAATATTCTCCATACCAATTTTGAATGTATAAAATTTTAAAATTAAAACCATTCTATTGCCAACTAAAGATAAAAGATGACATATATATTAACAATAAAATTTAGGCTTACAATGTCCCCTTAAACCCAAATTAAGCAATCACATATCATTCCCATAAATAGAACATATAAGTATACCAGAAGGGTATACGTGATATAATCATAGATAATATACAAGCAAAATAATAAATATCTATGATGGAATTTTTGTTTTGAGCAAATACTAATATAGAAAAACATGCAAACTTCTTGAATTAGAAGGTATTTTTTCAATACAATTAAAGGCATATAGAAATATATGAGCAGAGTGGCATTAGTTAATTTTTTGAAACCTATTTTAGACAATGAAACACAAAAGCCCCAAATAATTGATAATAAAACATTATTGTATATAATCCAAAATCACATACTTTAAATATGCATTGTGAGTCAACAAATATTAAAATAAAGAACCCCAAAGTGATAAAAATGGTTGCAAAAATTATCAAACTAAGAATTGTAATACGCACAGAAAAATCCCTAAAATTCATAGCCTAAAGATAATATAAACAATATTTACTTATTGTTTAAGTTGATGTCATACATAGTCTAGGTATATCCATTCTCAGAGACTATTCTTTACATATATGACAATCTATATACAAAAAATGGGACACCTAGAACATACTATACTATTAATTTGGCTTTGAATAACCAGATATTCTATGCGTTCATAGCATGTACCTTGGAGAGTGAAAAAGCCAACAAACCTTAGCCATCTATAAACCCTAGTCTTTGTTATCTTCAAAATCAAGTAGCCATTGAAAACCTTGAACCAGTTTGTAATGGAAAAGCTTCATCAGGAACTTGTACCCATGGGGTAAGTGTACCAAGTTGTGACACAAAAATGGCTCTTAAGATGCCACTTTTTTTTTCTAAAATCAACAAAGTCTGATGTTCACGAGAAAATGAAGATAGTTACACTCAAAATTTAAAGATGCAACAAGAAAAAGAGTTGAAGTGCTCTGAATCTGCTTTCTAAGATACTATTTTTTTGAAAATAATGAAAATTAAGGGTTTTAGAAAGAGGGGTTCACCAAAAGTGGTCTTGTTTTTCTCAAAAAAATAGCATAGTGTCTTTTGTGACCCCCCTTTTTTGTTAGCTTTTTCTTAGAATTTCAAAATTTGAATGGTGAGAAATTAGCTAACACCATGTAGTTTATCCCGATTCTTTTGACTAATTTTTTAATGAATATAATAGTTTATGAAATTTTGAACTGGACACATCCTGAAAAGATGAAATTTGAGCATGTTCCCCCCTAATTTTTTTTAAAAATAATTAAAAATTCATTCTTTTTCATTACATCTAAAATAGAGTCTAGTTTATAAAAATGTAATTTGTTTCAAAATTCAATGGATGAGTAAAAATCTATACTAAAACTAGCACATGTTGGTTTTTGACAAAAAAAATAGAGGCACTAACAAGAGAAATTATAGATGAAAACCTTAACATAATCAAAATGGTAAGAAAATTATATGGATATATAAGTAAGAGAGAGCCTAACATCATGAAAGTTTTTTTATATACTTGCATTGAAATACGTACAAACTTGATGGTTAGCATGACAAAAAGTGTGCAAAATTTTGTTACCCTTTTATAAAATCACGTCATTGACATGAAATGGTCATCTAATCCTTTGGGTTGGATTCCCAAGGTAAAATCCAACCTTTGGGTTGGTATTTCCCAATGCAGCCAATTTGGCAAGAACCAAATTTGGTGAGCACTTGCCAAATGTAATGCAACATTTGGCAAGCGCAAAATTTGGAGCTCACCAAATGTTGCATTACATTTGGATAGTACCAAATCGATTGCATTAACAAAAAAATAAATTTTCTTTCTATTTGTCTCTCTCTACCCCACTTTGATAAGGCTTAAAACTTATGGTTTATGATTGATGATGGATAGTTGAGGTTTTACCTTTGACTCCCTCTATGCCTCCTACCCTCTTAACCAATACTTACCATATTCTCTCTAAAACCTTTCTAGGTCTCTCCCAACCTCTCTACTTTTCCTTCGCTCCTTAACCCCATCTCCATCCTTGCCTCCCTACCTCTCTCTTCTTCTATCTCCCTCTGTTACTATTTCTCACCCATCTCTCTCCTTTCTCTTGATCACTACCTCTATCTCCCATCTATTTCATCTCTTTCTCATCTTCTTTATCCCTCCCCTCTCTAGGTCATCACTTCTTTATCTCCTCCTCCCTGTGTCTCTCACTCCCTCCATGTGTACCTCTCCATCCATCCCTTGTTACTCCTCTACCAATACTTCAAACTCTTTCACTCTCCCTCTCTTCTCTCTATCCCTCTCTATGTCTCTCCCACTATCTCTCCCTATCTCCCTACCTCCTTACACCCATCTATATCCTTGCCTCCCTACATCTCTCTTCTTCTGTCTCGCTCTATTATTGTTTCTTTTCCATCTATCTCCTTTCTCTTGATCACTACCTCTTCCTCCCATCCCCTCTCTTCCCATCTCCATGACTCTCCCTCCTTCCCTCTTTACCTCTCTACCTCTCCCTTCTTGTCTCATTACCCACCCCTCTCCCACCATCTCTTCCCTCCTTAGGGTTTAAGGGTTGAGGGTTGAGGTATTAACGTTTAAGGTATAGGGTTGAGGGTTTAAAGATTAGGGTTGATGGTTTAAGGATTAGGGTTGAGGGTTGAGGGTTTAAGGTATAGGGCTGAGGGATTAGGGTTTAGGTTCTAATGTATAAGGTAGAGGGTTTATAGTTGAGGGTTCAAGGTTGAGGGTTTAGGGATTAGGGTTGAGGGTTTAATGTATAGAGTAGAGGGTTGAGGCTTGAGGGTTGATGGTTGTAGGTTTATGGTTTAAGGGTTAAGTGTTGAGGGATTAAGGGTTTAAGGGTTGAAGGTTGAGAGATTATGGTTTAAGGTATAGGTTTGAGGGATTAGGGTTGAGGGTTTAATGTATAAGGTTGAGGATTGGGGGTGTAAGGGTTTAAGGGTTTAAGGGTTGATGGTTGAGGGTTGCAGATTTAAGGGTTGAGGGTTGAGGGTTTATGGTTTAAGGGTTGAGGGTTGAGGTTTTAGGGATAGGGATTAGGGTTGAGGGTTGATGGATTAGGGTTTAAGGGTTGAGGGATTAGGGTTTAAGGTATAGGGTTGATGGATTAGTGTTGAGGGTTTAATTTATAGGGTAGAGGTTTTGAGGCTTGAGGCTTGAGAGTTAGGGTTTAAGGGTTGATGGTTAAGGGTTGATGGTTGAGGGATTAGGTTTTAAGGGTTAAGGTTTGAGGGTTGAGGGATGATTCTTTAAGAGTTAAGGGTTGAGGGATTAGGTTTTAAATGTTGAGGGCTTAAGGGTAGAGGGTTGAGGGTTGAGGGATTAGGGTCAAAGGTATAGTGTTGGGGGTTGAGGGTTGAGGGTTTAAGGGTATATTTTTTATGGTTGAGGGTTTAAGGGTTGAGAGTTGAGGGATGCATGTTTAAGGGTTGAGGGTTGAGGGTTGAGGGTTGAAGGGTTGAGGGTTGAAGGATAAGGGTTGAAGGTTGAAAGATTATGTTTTAAGGGTTGAGGGTTGAGGGATTATGGTTTAAGGTATAGTTTTGGGTATGTGCAGGATCATTGTGGAAAAACTAGGCCCTCAAGTGGCGAAAAATTCAAAAATTTAAGAGTTAGGAAACTTGTAAAAATTAGAATAATTTATCTATCTTATTTCAAAAAAGTGTAAGAATAGAATTTGTAGCAAATTGAATGTAGTTTCTAAACTACTAGGTTTATTTTCTTAAAAAAAAAACTATTTGGTGAAAATTTGAAATTTCAATGCAGTGCTACTTAAATTTCAAATAAAAATAAGTAGGTGTCTGTCTAACCACCCTAACCACAATAAAATGATGATATATTTTTATAAGATTTTAGATATAAGTAGAGGACTCATGTCTTGATGTGATGCATAATTTTTTGTAATTTTTTTCCAAGTAAATAATTAATTATGAATTTTTTATTACAAATTTTTAAAAATATAAAAACTCGTATGTCTGACCACCTTAACTTGGTCAAAACTTCATGAAATTCAATTTTTTTTAATCCTATAGTATGCAAAGCAAAGAATGTTACACATGTTTTGAATTCAAAAAATGTGATACCATTTTAAAGCTATAGATGTTTTTCAATCAGCCTATCAATCAGGACTTTAGTCATAATTCAAATAGAAAATGAATAATAATTATTTATTAAAGTCAAAGTAAAGAATAATTTATATTGGTGGAAAGTTGAAAATCTCCTTAAAAAACCCTTTTCGTTTCATCAATTTTGGGTAAAAAAAGTCGTCAAACCACATACCCTACACATACCCATCATATCGCCACTTTTTCGCCCATCATGATCCTGCACATACCCTGTTGAGGGATTAGGGTTGAGGGTTTAAGGGTTTATGGTTTAAGGGATGAGGCTTAAGGCTTGAGGGTTGAAGGGTTGAGGGTTGAAGGTTGAGGGTTATATGGTTGAGGGATTAGGGTTTAAGGGTTGAGGGTTGAGGGTTGAGGGTTTAAGGGTTTATGGTTTAAGGGATGAGGGTTGATGGTTGAGGGTTTAAGGGTTGAGGATTGAGGGTTGAATGGTTAAGGATTGAGGGTTTAATGGTTAAGGGTTGATGGATTATGGCTTAAGGGTTGAGGGCTTAAGGGTAGAGGTTTGAGGGATTAGGGTTGAGGGTTGAGGGTTGAGGGATTAAGGGTTAAGGGTTTAAGGTTTGAGGGTTTACAAATGAGGTTTTAAGTGTTGAGGGTTGAGGGATTAGGGTTTAAGAGTTGAGGGTTGAAGGGTTAAGGGTTGAAGGTTAAGGGTTGAGGGTTGAGGATTTATAGTTTAAGGGTTGAGGGTTGAAGGTTGAGGGATATAGGTTTAATGGTTGATGATTTAAGGGTTGAGGGTTGAGAGATTATGGTTAAAGGGTTGATGGTTTAAGGGCTGAGGGTTGAGGGATTGGGCTTTAATGTATAGGGTTGAGGGATTATGGCTAAGGTTTGAGGGTTGGGGGTTTAAGGGTTGACATATTAGATATTAAGGGTTGACATATTAGATATTAAGGGTTGACATATTAGATAATAAGGGTTGAGGGTTAATGGATTAGAGTTTAAGGAATAGGGTTGAGGGATTAGGGTTGAGGGTTTAATCCTTCTTTGCATCTCCATCCATCCTTATCCATCTCTACTTCTCTCACTCCTTGTCTCATTACTAATCCTCTAGGTCTCTCCAACTCCTTTATTATCCATTTCATTATCAGTATAGCCCATTAAGCCTCTCCCTCCATCCCTTGCTACTCTTCTAGGTCTCTCCCACTCTTATATATACCCTATGTAGGTATCTATGACATGTCAAGTCTTTCACAATTACAGACCTCCAAACATTTAATATTTGGCATTCACCAAATAGTAAAGATGTTTTGCATCCTATTTGGTGCTTTCCAAATTTGGTGAGTGCCAAATTTCCTACACCAAAAATGGTAAAAATGGGAGTTGACCTATCATACAAGCCCCATGATTCTCTGCATTTGTCTGAACCTGCACTTTCTTCGACAGGAAAATGACTTTTTTATGCAATTGACTTGTTGTAGTACCATATTATGGTTGCTCCATCACATTTTGAGTACCAATTTTCTTGTTGGACAATGTAGAAGGATATAATTTGAAGTTTCTACATCATATTTGATTATCTCAGATAATATAACTCATTTTTGTAGAATGCTTATATTGATTTTTTTTGTTTAGTTTTGACAATATATACCATTCCTTTCATAATATTATTAATCATAATAGTTTTACATTGAATTCAATATTGAATTTAAGATGAAAGTTGCATAAATAAGTTAATTTTTTAGGAGTTATAAGAAAAAAAATGAAAAACTTGACATAATTTAGATGAATTCATGTAAAATTATAAAGAGGATTTCGACTTAACACAAACATTCTTGTGTATTCCATTTTCATTGCTTATAGTAGTCCATTTACATCATATTTAGTGGAATTCACTCTTTTTAATTGTAGCTAGATCTATTTAAGTGATATTAGAGCTCCTAGTTTTTGGTTGTGTCATATTCAATGAGTGTACAAATGATTGGATACAATCTACCCCTTGTTCCATTTAATAAGACCTTGGAAATGGATGTAATCTACTCTTTGCTCATTAGTTGCATACTTTCCTTTTCTTTTCACATAGATTAATTGCTTTTCATTTGATTTTTAGAAATTGATTGAAAAACAAAAAAAATTATTCACTCTACATTGGCTAGAATATAAGTGGATTTGGAAATATCAAAAGGATTAAGAACACTATATTTATCCTAGAAACCACCACTATAATGAAGAATTAAGAACACGATATTATCCTAGAAACCCTCTTAAGAGAGAAAATGTAGACTATGGTTATGGAAAATAGAATGTGGTAGTTGCAATTGCCTACTACCTATATTATGTAGAAATTTTTCATATATTCAATGAGTGTACAAATGATTGGCTATAAACTACCCCTTCTTCCATTCAATAAGACCTTGGTTATGGATGCAATCTATCCCTTCCTCCATTAGCTGCATATTTTCTTTTGCTTCTCACATAGATCAATTGCTTTCCATTTTCCTTTGCTTTTCAATTGCAATTACTTACTACCTATATTATGTAGAAGACTACTATATTCAATGAGTGTACAAATGGTTGTATACAATTTTCCCCTTGTTCCATTCAATACTTGACCCTAGTTATGGATGTAATCTGCCCCTTGCTTCATTAGCTGCATATTTGTGTTTGTTGTTGCGCTCCTTTCCTTTTCCTCCCATCTCTTTGACATACTGCATACAATTGTTAAGCTTAATTCTAAAAGAATAATCTAAAAAACATTAAATTGTTCCCTCTTCCATCAATTTGAGAAGGCATAATATGAAAATTTTCTTCCCATTGCATTTTTAGCCAATATGCTATATATATTGTGAATGTAAGTTGTGTCAAAACCTGTCTCACACCTGAAACAGGTTACTTGAAACCATTTTCGGATATTTTTTTTACCGGTTTTTTTTTTTGTTTTATTTTTTCATTGCTTTTGCGTCCTATTTATTCCACCGCCCGAGCATCACACATTCTTCTGAAAACATTACCGTTGTTTTCTCGCTATCATAACGGTAAGAAGTTTCTTAATACCTAGATGAATGGTTTTCGAGGAAGTTTATGAAAAAAGAATGGTCGTGTACTTTTTACTTTTATTTTATATTACTCACAAAATTACCTAGGAGTTAAATAATTTAATGGTGAAATTGAAAGAAATGGTAAGACAGTTTTTTCAATGAGGAAAAAATAATTTTAATTATATTTTAGTAGATACATGGATATAATTTAGATATGGTGCTATATAATTAACTATTATTTAGATATTTTAATTTAAATATATTTATTTAAAAGATATTTAAAGTGTTTATATTAATTTTTTATTTAATATGAATTATGTTTTTACATAAATGTATTTAAGATTAAAAAATATAAAATTGTTTTTTATTCATGAAGAGTTGATTTATTTAATATATTTTTTAAAAATGACATCTTTATTTTAAATAAATATTTGTGATGTTCTTTATCTTTGCAACTTCATTTATATATTATTTAATTATTATATTATCTACTGATATTTATTTTCATATATTTAAGTATTATTATACATATATTAATTTAATTACTTTTATATAAATGTTATTTTTACCCAATTGCTATTTTCCACTCACCATAATTTTCGTCAAATGGAACTTAAATAATACAAATAATTAACTGATAGGCTACATATAGTGGAAAAAATCTAGATCTATCAAAGTTTATTTATTTCATTATTTAGCACTTACTATTAATTGCTTAATCCAATCACATGCAACTAAAACTTGCAACACATTACATCCATACCCACCCATACACAAACACTATTCTCTAACATATTAACATATATATAATTTTCTATCAACGTAATTCTTGAACCTTCTTTAGGTGCAAGTGCTAGTTACAAACCAATGCCAGTGACTGTTCAGTTTGGATTCTAAATTCTAGCATGTCTATTATCTGAGGATGCAATTATAAATGTGGTATAATTCCTTAAAAACCAAAAATTACAACTAGGTAGTGGACTAGGGGTATAGAGCTATGGATAGAGGAGAGGATGTTGGTGAAATTTGTTTCAAAAGAAAAGGGGTATATGTAAAGTTGCAAGGTGGTGTGATTTTTGTTCTAGTCATCGTGTGACAAAATTGAAAATTCCAACACATCTGGATGGGTAGGTTTACACTAGAAAATTTCCTATTTCACACCTAAACATGTCGAAACAGTCTGAGCTACATTGCATCAGTGATATCTCTTAAGAGACCAAAGTGCAAAAGGGAAAAAAAAATTGATGAGTTGTTACTTAGAAATTGTGACACTTAGAAAAAATATATTTAAAGGTGCAGGATCATATTGGGTCTATCTACAATAACCTCTCTTAGTTTTTTATATCTCCAAGTTGTTTACCCGTGGTGATGAATTTTTAGTTGATGGAAAAAGCGTCAAATGCATGCAGTGTAAAGTTGCAATGTGGTGTAATTTTTGTTATGTTGATCATATGACCAAACCGACAGTTCCAACACATCTGGATAGGTAGGTTTATGCTAAAAAAGGTCTTGTTTTAGGGTGTGTGCAAGAAGTTGAGTCCACTTTTTGGCCAAAAAGTGGAAGTGTTTTTCCCGATTTTCAAAATTTGACACATTTGACCTTAAAATTTGAAGCACCTATAGATGAAATCTTTAAAAAAGTCACTAATCATAAAATGTAGTGCTCAGAGTCTAGTTTCCAAATATGTAATTTATTTCAATACCCAGATTGTACAAATTGAGTTTTAATAGGCATTATAAAAACCACTGTTTAAAAGTCATTTTTTTTTCCAAACCATGCATGTGTACGACATCCATATTTTGACTTAAATTATCGTAATTTTCTAAATCCTTTTGGGAAAAGTTTTATGACTCACTGAAGCTTGTTCTTGATATTTTTTGTAATTTTATTGAATATTTTTTTTTGTTAAATTTTTATTAGGTAGATTTGTCATTTTGAAAAATCGTCGTGTACGACATGCATAAGATGACCTAAACTTATCATTTTTTGATTTTTTTTTTTAAATTGAAAAGAATTGTCTTAATTTTTTTCTTGTGCAATCCGTTTGTCAAAATGTTATGTTGATCAAAAGTTATTAAAATAGTAAAAATCCCGATATTTAAAGTTTATGGACCAATTTTATTAGAAATTAATTGAAAAATAGAAAAATAATCCAATTACAAAACAAATTACATATTTAGAATCTGCATTGTTTCATATAAAATGGGTTTTAATTTTGTTAAAAAAATTTCGAAAAAGGTGTTAGCCATATGTCCAAAGTCGGTATTTTTCTTTGACATTGTTAGAACCTTCAACTTGCAAGTCAAACCAGGTTGAAGGCCTAGGTTCGACTTCCAATGCTTTTCCCAAACCAAAAGCCATGCAAAAACCCGACCATAAAGCAAAAAATAATTCAAATTTTCAAAAAATAGGATCCCAATTATAAACGGATCCCGTTTATTAATAAACGGGATTCGCCTATAATTGGGATCTCGTTCCCTATATTACAATATTGACCATTGTGAAGGAAAGGGATCCCATTTATTTTATTTAAATATACTACAAAAAATTACTGTGAAGTCTGCAACTTCACATGTACGGCCGAGAGCAGTAAAAGTAAATTATTTTTCATAAGCTATTGTATTTACAGGTGGTGAACTTGATTTTTACTTGATTTTATCAAACGGGGCATCATCTACACCATTTTTGAAGTGGAATTGTGTTATTTTTGTGCTTGTTTGGAGGAACAAGAGGTTTTCAATTTGCAATATGGATTGAATTTTTCAAATGAGGCATGAAGAAAACAATTTTTTAAGTGGAATTGTGGTAGTTTTCTATTTGTTTTGAGGAACACAAGAGGAAGAATTTTGTCCTAATAGGTATTCAACTTCCAATTTGGATTGAATGTTTTGAAGTATTTCACTATTAACATTCGTTTGTGCTTGAGAATTTTATAATTATGGGAGATAAAGCTCGTAAAAAGAGAAGGAAGACATTGACTCCTCAAGAAGTTGAAGCTAATAGAGAAAAAGAGAGACAAAGAGAAAGAGAAAGAAGAATGAGAATGAAATCAATGAATGATGGTGGAGGAACCAATTCAACAACTATTGAAGATGAAAACATTGAGGATACCATGGTTGTAGATGAAGGTAATTTGCAAGGAGTCAATTTGGAGAAGAATATGATTATACAAACAAGTCCTACTATGTCCTCAAATCCCTCTTTGAATGCTATGGAGAATGTTTCAATATGCACAAATCCAGGTACGTCTTCAAATCCACATGTTAGTGAAATGGTAAATTTGTATGTAGAAGTTTTACAAGATGCTAGACTTAATGATGTTAACATTGACTATATTCAGAGAGATGAAACTTTTATAGAATTTTTTGAAAACAAAAAAGAAAAATCTTTTGTTGCAAATGAAAATCAAAATGATCATTTTCTTGAAAATGAAAACAAAACCTGTATTTTTGATGAAAATGAAAATGAAAACCGCTTTGTTGATGAAAATGAAAGATGAAAAATGAAAATGAAATGAAAGTGAAAAATGAAAACCGTTTTATTGGTGAAAATGAAGATGAAAATGAAACCATTTTGTTGATGAAAATGAAGATGAAAATGTAAATGAAAATAAAGATGAAGATGAAAATGAAGATGAAAATCTAGAATGTAATGTTGAATTTAATGAAAATACTTTTTAAAATTGAAGTGGTGTTTTCGATAATCTTCCTGGTCAAATTCTTGGAGGCAAATAAGAACACATGCGAATAGAATATACACCAAATTCTTTTATCGTAAAAAAAATGCATTTCAATGTCAACTAATGATGTAATTGATGAGAATGCAAAAAATGAGGAAAGTAATGAAAAGGTTAGGCTTTTATGTTAAACCAAAAAGAAAAGATCAATCATTAAAACATGTTATGTCTATTGTTGCTAGTGCCATTCAATCTATTGGGAAAAATAGTTGATCTAAAGATAAAAACACAGCAAGAAGAGCTATAACTACTGCTATAGTTAATAAAACAACTTTGAATAAAAGAATGGTAAGCAATATTAGTGAAGTTTTAAAATACATCCTAAAACATTACTAAGAGCGGAAAAAAAAGAGAAAGTATAGAAAATGATCCTATCAATCAATGTTGGAGTTTCAGTGGATGACTACCGAGGTCCGATATAAAATTGAATGTTGAAATTAAATCTTTGATCGAAAAATATTGGCATGATAATAATAGGGTTTCATCTAATGCTAGAGATGTTTTAAAATTAAGGGTGGGGTCCAAAGTCCGCGATCCTCACCCAAAACACCTATTAGATACAACACAAACTGAATTTTATAGAAAATTTTGTAGTGATTCAATGTTACCTGGTAATATTAAAATAAGTCAAAGGTCTTTTGAAAAATGTAAACCCTGGTATGTAAAAATTAATAAGCAACAAATATCTTGTTGTTGTAAAATACATGTTCAATTTCATTATTTTTATGATGTTTTTCGATATATACGTTGTACCTTGCATACTAACATGATTATACTGAGGATTGTGGTATTGATATGCCACATGAAGCAATAAGAGAGTTTATTTCAGGTTTGTTTTGTGAAAAATCTAATGATAAATTATTTTATTTAAGTTCTTGTATTTTTGGACAATGCATTAACCTTGTGGAAATCTTTCATTTTAAGAATTTGTTTGCATGAAAGTGTTGATCATGATTTTGGACAACAATTAGTAGACGTCAAAAGATTTAGGAATGTTCACCATTCTTTAAAAGATGGAAAAATAGGAAAGCGTTGTGATTTAGTTACAGAAAAAGTTAGTGTGCATGCATTTATGAGTGAATTTAATAATAAAATTGTACCAAAATATGTTATGCACTTTGAACATGCTCGATGGCTTGATGGCCAATTTTACATGTAGAAACACATTTCCAATTGGTACTATACTTTCAGTGGTTGATTTTGAGAATTATAATCTCTCCGCAAGAGGAAATTCAATCTCAATATTATAATTCGGTGCAAGTAGCTATTATTTATTCATATTGTTTATAGACATGCAGATGATAGCACTGAGGATGATAGAAATTTTTTGAGGGAGTATCATTTTTATTTGAGTGACAATCGGTTACACTCATCAGAGTTTGTTCAATATTGTTTTAGTATATTTTATAGAAATTTAAGAGAAAGATATGAAAGAACATCTCATATGGTCAGATAATTGTACGAGGAAGTTCAAAAATGCTAGAATGTTCTATTGGTTAAGTAGGGTTCACAAGGAACTTAATTTCCAACATATATGGAGTTTTTTTTAAGCTGGGCATGGTAAAGGAGAACATGATGGAGCTGGTGCGTGTGTCAAAAGAATTCTTGCTAGAGAACAATTAAAATTTGAGGATTCAATAAAATTTAAAGATGCACATGAGATTGTGGATTGGTGTAATAGAATATTATCTACACCTAGTTCGAGTGATTACTCTATAGTTCATCAATTCTTTTGGTTGGTGGAAGAAGAGAAAATTGTATCTAGAGTTGATTGTGAGACAATTAGTGGATCTACTAAATGGAACTCATTTAGAAGTGTGACAGCAAGCACATGGACTATTTGGACAAGGGAGCTTGCATGTTTTTGCTAGTTTTGTATCTCAGGAGATTGGGAAGCTTGCAAAAATACATAATGGGTTGAACAGTGGGAGCAAAGATTGTTGACACCTGCAGAAGCACATAATCAATATGAAAGAACTATTGAAGAAAATGATCAATTGTTTGCATCTGAAGATTATGACTATGTTTCAGACCTTGTACAAGAAGGTAATTTTAATTCAATTTATTTTATTTTATCTCACTTTATTAAGTTATTTTGTAATACTAAATTATTTATATGGATATGCACAAGTTATTAAAATCGAATTTTGTTGGCAGGACATGTGTATGTTGTTATTGCACCTGAGGGGAATGAAGAGCAAACAAAATATTGGTTGGCTCATTATGTGGAAACTAAACATAAGTTGATAACACCTCGAGAATTTGATGATGGATTTCATTATCCAACAGGTACGGTGATCCCCTTAAGACAACTCCTTAAGAAAATTTTGATAACAAGTTTTAGATCCCCTTAAGTAATATTTTAGAAAAAGTCTTTGATCCCCTTAAGAAAATTTTGAGAACTTATTTGATGATGGTTTTTGAACATGTTTTCCAATAGGATCGGTGGTGGTTGTTGGTGTATGCAACCTAAAATGGTCACCTAGACTTTGGGCCCCATTTATTTAATTTGTCAACATCAACTTTCTGAATCAATGATTGTCGCATTTTCAAATCAAATTTCTTAATCAATTTATAACTATTTCAAATGTTTCAATTTTTCCTAAGGTTTGAATGCTTCATTAATTTTATTTAATCAAAAGAAATAAAACCCTTTTAATAAATAAAATAATGTTATTTAATTGAAGTTAATATTACTTAAATAAAATGATGCTATTTAATTAAATCTATTTTTAATTAAATAATTTTATTTTATTTTATTAATATTCATTTCTAAATTACATAATCTTATTTTATTTTATTAAAAGAGATATTATCGCCTTAAATAAAATAAAATAAATGAAATATCCTCTCAAGAATATCCGTGATGAAAAAAAGGAAACAAATCAGTTAAAAGGGAAATAAACTAAAAAGAATCTAATCAAGATTTGTTTCTATTTTTCTATTTATCCCACATTGCTTCTGAATTTGCCTTCAATTCCACTTTTGCCTATAAAATGAGCCCTCTCATTCTCATTTCAAAAAAGAGATCACGAATTTTTACATCAGACTTATGCTACAAATTTTCTTGAGTTTTATCATTTGAGATTACACATTAGTTTGATTTTATAAGCATCTTAGTTTTAGAGCATATAGTTTAATATTACATTTTAGCTTAATCTTCATAGTAGATTAATTTGCAAAGTAATTCATTTATGGCATTGCATGTAGATCAATTTTCATTTCAATAAATTAGTTTTATTTATTGCATTTTACAGTCATTTAGATTAGTTTTCATTATTGCATTGCAAGAACATGATTCATGGAGATTGGCATTCTTGCTTCTCCTCTTTGAATCTCTCATTTTGAGACTGTATTTGCAGGGGTAACTAGGTTAATCTGAGGGCCACAATATCAATCCCTACTCTTCTCGGATAGAGAGTTGTGAATTGATTTGCAAGGACTCATTATTGAGTATCCTCGCATGCAAGGATTCACAGAAGTATAACATATTTTCAGTTATACAGTTGGCACTTGGCTATGAAAATACTTGAGAAGAAAGAATGACTATGAAACACATAAAAATATTATGCATTATTCACATTTGGTGGTGGCAACAAATATAAAACTAGAGTGGTATCATGGAAGACCTTCAAAAAAATTGCTATGGTCAATTTCTATGGAAGAGCATGAGGCAATCATAGATGCATTGCAAAAAAGAGAGGATGTAGATGGTACAATGGAATAAGTAAATACAGGTAAATATAGTTTTAGTTTTATTTTGTCCTTTTAAATACATTAAATACATGTTTCGACATTGGTCAAGCGTGTTATTAGTTGAAATTGATTTAAATTGTCCTTTTATGCATCCTTAAGGCATAATAACAAAAAGGATCTAGTCCATGCAGATTCAACCTAGACAACATGGAATACTTGGTAAAAATAGGTAATTATTAGTTAAATTATATTTAAATACATGTTTTAATTACATATTGATATTGCTTGGACATTAATAGTTAAAATTGATTTATTGTCATTTTTTGTATCCTAAATCCATCATTGCATTGATCTCATACATTGAAACAAAAAGGAGAGGATGCCTGGATTCAACCTACAAACATGTGTGGAATACTTTTAAATGCAAGTACTTGAGTTCTGTACATATAGATAGTTTTATATAAATTAAAATATGTATGTTTTGATGATTTCATTGATATTGCTTGTACCTTTTTGATATTAGGTGGTGTGAAGACCTACTACATTCTAGGCACGAGTTTGAGATGTTCTTGAGATGGCATATCCAAAATTTGTAAACATTGTTTTGAGATGACATATATGTACATACATACTTACATAATTAAA